>JAYDZE010377586.1:0-17252 GCA_034509125.1 Monilaria moniliformis
ATAATCGAAACCTTTTAAAAGGGTGTAAGCTGTATCAGATGCACTAGTCTTTTAGGCTATGCTCCTAATTTACTCCTCTGTTTTACTCACTCTTTTTAAAAAGATTTCTACTACTTTAATTTCTTCACATGCAAGTTGACCTTCATGACAATATATATTTTATTGCTACTTTCGACCGTCTAAAATCCCTACTACTAATTAAAATCCCTACTTTCGACCGGCTATAATCTCTAAAAATTCATCCCTCATGACAATATATATTTTATTGCTGCTTTAGAATAATATGCCAAGGGAAGCATAGCATAGCTCAAACGCCAGTTTATCTTTCATACTTTGTTCATCAAAACAATTAATTTTATGTAATTCTCATCCCCTCGTTTATGAAGAATACCCACTTTGGCAAATTCATCATTGTTTTTCCCATCGCTTACAATTGAGAAATTTGTTGGCGTTACATTTACTCTAGTAGAATTTATCTACTTAGATCCTCAAGTAATGATGTTTTTTGTCAAAAAGTCCTTCCATTCAGTGACATGATTTGCAGTTGGAGCTCTTTCAACTGCACTACATAAATATTCCACTTTTGGATTTGCATATTTCCACAGACTCTCTTTGACAAAATTTAGTTTTATGCAAAGGCTAAAGCATAAGCACAAACTTAAGCATCCATACTTTAGAATAAATCTACAGACAGCGCAACATAAGAATAACCATAATGAATCTTGAGATGCCAAACGATATTTCACAGCCATTATCACAATACTCTATAGAAATCTTCACCAAATAATTCAACAAAACAATTTGCAACAACAAAACAATTCAACACAACACAACACACAAATCAAAATCCAAAACATTCAATTGAACAACACACAGATATGAAAATTGATACAGTGGATATGCTCATATTCTTCAGGCACATATTAAAACCATTCAAATATCGAAATGAAGTATAAATCTCATACTTACATCAAGAGGTTGTGTATAATCCTCTCAAACACCAGAATTCACGTTGTCTAAAATTCCTGCAAATACATGAACAATGAAAGAATGAATCAAAACTCTCCAATTTTAATCTTCAAATTGAAAACTGATTATACTCACAGATATGAACACCGTATATATAACTCGAGAACTGCCTGCCTTTCTTGCACAATTGGACGCTGCAGCCGGCGAGGGATGGAAAGGGGCAGAGGCGGCGCCGGCGACACCGACAGAGAGGGGGAGATTTTGTATCAAAAGGGGACTTATTATTAAAATCACAGGGAGAGAGAGATATGAACGCTGACCTAATTAAGGAGCAGCGGTGCAACGGCGTCGGCGGCGTAGCGGCGGAGCGACGTGAGCGGGCGGCGTAGGCGGGCGAATTAGAAGCTGCTGCAAACTCTGAAATGAAATTAGGGCGCTGCCAACCCGCTGATATCAGAACATCGCCGACGGACAAATACCGTCGCCGGTCCGTCGGCGATTAGTTATAAAACTTAACAACGGATACCATCCGTCGGCGATTAGTTATAAAACTTAACAACGGATCCCGTCCGTCGTCGATTATGTAAAAAAACTAACGACGGACACTGTTCCGTCGTCGTATATATGAAAATCTTAACGACGGATTACCTTCCGTCGTTGGTGTACAGAAAATCATGACATATATACCGGTTTAAACATCAACGACGGACATGTGTCCGTCGTCCAGCTCAACGACGGCGAATCGGTCGTTACGTCCGTCGTTAAATACGGCGGGAAGATATCCCGCCACGGTCCGTCGTCAATCAGTCGTCGATTTAGTTGCTAAAAATGTCGTATTTTTTCCGTCGTTACGCCGTCGTTGGTCCGTCGTCGGGGACGGCGGACTATAATCCGTCGTTAGGTCCGTCGTTATATTGCTGTTTTTTTGTAGTGACCAAGACCAAAGATCCACCACCATTCATCTGAAAATAATTAGCATGTATCAACATTTAACACAGATAACTATAAATCAAATAATTAACTTTAGAATGAAGAATTCATAAAATTAACTTACCGGGCCTAGTAGATTTTGCGTTATTTAAAGCAATTTTCCATCCAAAACCTCTCTCTTTTTTCCCGAAAAGTATTATTCTCTTCCATCAAACTGTCTACATCCGGAAGCATAGTTTCAACAACTTCAAGTAATCCTCTCATCACCTCTGCCGTATCAGTAGGGCTTTCGGGATCATATTGAAAAACAAGATTTAACCAAAAAGCAGCTGCATGAAGATTTTTTCTCAAAATCCTAATTCAATTATATCAATATACTTCCCGTGTAACCTCTCCATATTTTTGAACAACTATTTCACTCATTTAATCACTCTCTACATGCCCTCATAGACATAACCTAATGAAGATTTCTCATCAGAATAAAAAAATGAGCAATAATTTCATAATCGGACCCATAATCTTTGAAATAATTAGACAATTATACCAAAACATGTCATCTAGAACAATTTGTTGAACTTCTTTTGCTTTAGCTACTCTAAAAAACTTTTTAAATCCTAAACTTGTAAGTAATGCTTGCAAGTGCTCTTTGTGATCATGTAGGCTCTTCAATGCTATGAAAGTGGTATCATTATGGGTATCCCTACACAAATAATTTATGTCCAACTGGCCTATTTCTCAACCAATTAAGATGCCACTTATGATTGTAAACAAATACAATAACCCTAGATGCAAGTGCAATAAAATCATGTACGAGAGGCAATTGTCATATCCTTCGTGATTAAGTTGATGCAATGTCTTGCACAAGAAGACCAAGTAACTGAAGGATATCTTTCACTTAATAAATTCCCCGCATTTTTGTAATTTGGAGCATTATCAGCAATCATATGCACTACATTCTGAGCACCAACCATGACAACAATTTCACCAAACAAATTACACAAATTCTGAGCATTTGCCTCTAGAGCAGAAATATTAACAGACTTGATAAATGACACACCATGATGACATTAAACTAAGAAGTTTATCAGAGCTCTACTTCTGTTATCCATCCAACCATCACCTATTATTGTGCATCCCGAGTCAATCCATTTACTTCGCATAGAGTCAATAGTGGTCTGGACGACTAATTTAGCTTCTTTCAGCAAAGGATCCCTTAATGCATGATAATTAGGTCCTATATACCCATGCCCATACTTGCTACCATACTAATCACCGATTGATAATAATGTGAATTCACAGCATTTAGAGGAATCCAAGCATCGTAAAACCACATAGCCAATGACAAATTAGTTTCACGTCATCTTGCCTTACTTTGAATGCATGTTTTTAGACTAGGCTGAGATGTATCAATTTTTGTTCCTGCTTTCATATAATCTTTTATGTCACTCATCTTACTCTTATTAACACCAACTTCCATACCCTTATCATTTTGAACTTCTTGAACATCACCATCATGAAGTTCATTAACATATGGGTTCTCAATGCTAGCACTCATTATTTTCTCTTTTTCCTTTTCTTCATGTTCTTTTAATGACGATTTCATTCGAAAACGAACATCAACAGGAACTTTAGAACAAGATACAAAGTTACCAGGTACGCCAGCAAGTTGTTCTTTCATTCAGTGAATTCCTAATCCACGGATTGTCGTTCGGCAGAAACCACAAATAATTTTCTTTGAAGCCAATATCCTCAGTAGTACAATAATGCCATGCTGGATCTCTTTTGCCTCGACATTTTGCACTGCCACTGCCACCACTTCGTTATTCCAGTGTATGTGATTCACCCTCACTCATGTCCTAAAGGAATCAATAGAAAATACAAAAAGAATTAAAGAATTTTATGCATCAATAGGAAATATATCTACCAAAAGTATTACACTCAGTACAAGTGACAGGAGAATTATAAAGAAGTTGAATAAAACAATTATTGAGTCATAAAAGAGAATTTGATTAGAGAAAACATTTCTTTGAAATATACAGAATGCTAAATCATGTTTATAATCAACAAGGCCTAGAATAGTCATCAAATTAATCATTCTGAACATTTATTCATCAAATTGATGAGTTTTTCTATGCCTACAACAAGTTGTATTATGAAGAGCAACTCAATAAAAAATAATATATAAATCACTTGATTTATAAGAACTTGAACACGAGTCGTTACTAAATGCAGATACTTACAGTATAAAAACAAAAAAGTTACGAAGATGATAACATCCTCTTTTTCTTGGCAAAGTCAAGCCAGTCATGTAACATAAAAATCATTTTCTTCTTCACTGATCTTTGTTTACATGTGTATAGTCATTTACAAGCATATTAGTTACAAACAATATCAATAGACAATATCTGATAGAAGATCAACAAATCATAAGTAATTAATCAAATTTTGAAATAGGCAAACAATACACATAAAAACCTTAAGCTTGTGGATAGAATTCGATACGAGTCCCCAGAGTCATTGGTTTCCATTAAGATACAAATCAAATGATTAAGTTAATTCTCTTTTCCTTTTGTTAAATTATAAGTACACAAATGATGAAGGTTTCAAACCACATGCAGTATCAAGGAGCATGCGAGTTACAGTAAATAGTAAATACACTGTGACAAAATAATGCAAATAGATATCAAGATTTACAGTCTAATCTTTGAACAATCCTATCAAAACACCATTGTGGAGTGGTTTTCCTTTCGTACTGGGAGTGATCGGCGTTATCGATGTTTCATAACTCGTTGTGATAGCACTCGTCGACAAACCCACAACACCCAAGAATTAGTAACACCAACTAAATTCTCAATCTTTAATCATTCCCACCAAATTATAGTTCCATTTACAAAATTCAGTTCTAGCTAGATCAACAACTAGAATATCCTCTTACAATGTGAATCACCTATTCATAAATCCTAAACTAATTAGTAGCCCACATCCAAGCAAAACTCAATAGAAAGAAAGAACTCATCGTGACTAAGTCCAACAACAAAATTGAATCTTTTCAAAACCCTACGACCTAATGACTAAACCAATTCTCTAAAAATGCTATATTCAAACAATATTTAATGAAACCTACAACTCTGGCAGTAGTGTTGGGCGGCGGCGGGCAGTGCTGGATAAGATGGGTGGAGGCGGGCATACCTGGATGAGATGGGCGTCGGCGGGCAGTTACAGCTCCAGCAAGCTCACGGGAGGGCTGCGGCGCTTAGAGCAGGAGGGAGCGGCAGCTTGAGCAAGCTCTCTGGAGGAGGACGGCGACGCTTGGAGGATGGCAACGCTATGAGCAGCGGGTGTCAGCGGCAGATCTGCGAATGAGAGAGGCGGGAGGCCAGGCGGCAGATCTGTGAGAGAGAGTTAGAGTAGAGGGGAGACGCATAGATGACAAAGCACGAGGCGGGAGGCCAGGCGGCAGATCTGTGAGAGAGAGTGAGAGTAGAGGGGAGACGCATGGATGACAAAGCGCGAGGCGGGAGATCTGCGAATGAGAGAGGTGGGCGATGACCGACGACCGGCGACCGGCAGGTGGCGCTGGAGGGATGGCATCGGGAGGGAAAGTGGTAGTGTCAAGTGTCACTTGTGGCGGCGGGATTCACTTAATTAGAGAGTTATAGCTTTGAACTTTTGATTTAGGTAAAAAACCGATAATGAAAAAAAGTAAAAATAAGAAAAAAGTATATCAAAAATGGGTGAACCAATCAGTTTTTCCGGATCATACTGGTGCAAAATGTAAGCGGCTATTAAGCATGAATCGAACCAGTAAACTTATTGGTTCGCGGTCGGACCAGTCCAATCAATGTAGGAAATTTCTGGAGGGAGGAATACAATAAATGAACAAACAACGGATTGATACTCTGAAAGTCGTGTGATACACTTTCAGATCAAATCTATTTGGTCGGTTCACCCAAAAATTTGATCGGATAAAATTCAGAGAAAGTAGATGAAAATATGTTTCAATATGTATGAGAAAAGAACCAAAAAGTGTGTTAAAAAGCGACCAAAAAGGGGCAAAAACGGTCATAACTGTTATGCACCCGGCCTGGTGGAACTCTGCCAGAAACTCACCCGCCCGGGTGGGGTCCTGCCAGAGTCCCACCCGGCTGGGTGGAACTCTCTGGACTCCTGCTGTGCTCCACCCGGCCGGGTGGACACGTGCCACCAACTCACCCGGCCGGGTAGAAGTCCCTGGAATCCACGGAGCGTCCTACGCGGCCGGGTGGCGAAATGCCACATGCCTACCCGGCCGGGTGACTCCTTCTAGATCCAAATTTTGTCCAAACTCGAATGAATTTTTCACCAAACTCGACCCCAGCCAGGGGCTGCCGCCCCTTGGACCCCGCTTCCAGGGGCGCTGCCCCCGGACCCCCGTCCCTTAGGGCCGAACCCTAAGATCATAACAAATTCGTATAAGCGTGCACTCCGCACCTCCGAACTTATGCCAAGTATTGTTATGATGATCGGTCACTTCAGTTAACCCAGTTACACTAAAATAACCAACACTTCTGATTTAGTAGTGATATGAACGAATCACTGTAATGAGAAACGTGGTTGAAACGCCTGATGTGTACTGGTTTTGCACTCAATTTTGTAAATTCATACCCGCAGTTCGCCGCTGAATTAAGCAATTAACTGAAATGAATGGTATATTATTGAGAACTTATAGGAGTTGTTGAAAATAAAGATATAAGGCAATAATTGGCTTTTGTTTCTTTGAGAGCATGACAACCATTCCTATTTGACCAATGATAGCCCTGTAATTCCATTTTTCCGGCAATTATTCTTGAACACAAAATAGAGCTACGAAGTCCTTGTAACATTTTTTCATACAATCAACATTTAGTGGTGTAGGTTCTTTTTTTACTTGTCAACTCTAAGGCCTTAACAACTCTAGCTTCCTTTTTCTGGAAAAAAGTATATAGTTGGCAAGTAACCAAACTGTTGTGTAATTTTTTTTGCACTTGTCACTAATATTTTGTGAGCATCCAACCGTGTATAATTTATTTGTATGAAGAGCTATTGACCTATCATGATTGATATTTTATTTTTTGGTGAACTTGATACTATTCTGATATTGAATCTCTCATCTAACTGAATTGCTATTTTTTATAGGGCATTGCTGGTGATGGCTGCTTCAGCCTTGGTATGGTAGCTCATCTTGATCCAACTTTGCAGGGGATTGGTGCATGGATGTATCCACGGCTATTTTGGGAAACTGGAGTGCTTGGTCACGTTCTCTGTCTCGAAGCACATGCCGTTGGGGTCTCTGCTACTGGAATTGGTTGATTTTTAGATGATCCTGGTACGCCATCATTCATTTCATAATCTTAAATTTCAGTCGGGGACCCCATTCGAAAAAATCCAGTTAAATTCTAAATTTTAATTGATGGAAAAGGAATGCATTTCTTTTGGTAACTGAGTTCCCAAAAGAAATAACAGGTTTAGCTTGAGCAACATACGTGAACAATATCTAATAATAAGTAAGTATGCGACTATTGGATTTATTATAAGATAAAGTGAGTTCAAAAAATTTGTTGTGCGTAATTGAGGCTTAATGAAGAAAAGAAAAACAGGTAGTGTGTTTAAGCTAGGATTCGTGCTACCTTCTATAGATCTGGTCTGTAAAAAAGAATATGGAAAATCATTAAATTTGAGCTATTAATATGTTTGTGGTCGAATGGGAAAGAGATATTTATTGCTTGGATTTATACGTCTTAGAATTGATTATTTACTCCCTTTTCCTTTCCATGTATTAAGTCTGCGGTTACGTGCGTACTTGATTTGAGGATCAGTTGTAGTTTACAGATACTAATCTCGATTACTCCTCTGTACGACAATGATAGCATGTGCTTAGTAAGTAGACTCAGTTGCATGTTTTTTGCCTTCCTGAACAGAAATACAAACAAACATGCAACTTACATAGAAAACACACAAAATTATTCATGTAAGATAAAAAGTAGAGAACAAATAAACACATTAATTTCAAATTTAGAAGGCCAATATCCTCTTAAGTTATTCTGAAGGCCATCTGTGGGAAAGCCATCTCTGTGGGTGGTGAAAACATAACATTGTGTCTCAAGGATAGAAATTGGTGGGCCACACTCTTCCAAACTCATCAGGAACTCCACCCTGATTCCCGTCAATGAAGGATCTTGCAACTTCAGTTGATCCTATGTTGATTCCTCTTGACATGCCAAAAGTGTTCTGGATGCCAGGCATTGTATTTCCGAACCATCTGTCTTCTATCGTATCTCCCGTCAGTGTCACAATTGAAGTTCTTGCAAAATCTCCAGTTCTATTTGCTGTCCTCTCAGTAGTTGCTGGTGTCATCTGGATATGGTGTAAATTGTTAGTGCACGAAAGCTGGTCCTGTGCCCCTTCAAGTTCGTTGAACCTGTTTTCGAGCTTCTTCAGCTTTTCATCGACAAACTGATCTAAACCATTCAGCTGCCTCATGTCAAGCTCATTGAAGATTCCACCTTCAAAGAGTTGACTCATGAGGAACCCCATTTCTGTTTCGTCATTCTTCTTTTGAAGTTTCAGTAACCTTTCGGTAATGCTTTTCAATTTGTCACTCAAGAATTTTTCGTGCAGTACCATTTTCTTCGGGCCGGGCTCTTTGGAACGTGCCAAGAACTTCATGATTCCATTCATAACCTTATCATGAGAGGGCCACAGTGTTGAATGTGACTCTTTACGATCATGAACGATGATAACTATCTCTATGCCACACAAGACTGATAGCTCATGTGCTTTCTTGAACAAGCTATCGAGCCTTCTTTTAAAAGTAGATTTTCTGACTCTCTCACTTAGAATTTGTGTATGCTTGGTCTTCTGGCGAGGCATGTTTAGTGGATTGAGTGATTTTTTTTCCAGTAAATTCCGTTGGTATAAATAGGTAAAAAGGGTTTCAATTCTACACTTGATATAATATTGCAGAAATTTCGCTTTCTTTTATTATGTATAAAAATTGTTTGGTTGGAAAGATATTAATAATCTGAGCAGATAAGTTTGAATGGGCAGATATAATAAGTCTCTGAATTAGCCATTGAATTAAGAATTACATATATGAAGCATATGTAATATTGAAATTTGAATCTTTGTTATGTAAGTTAGGATCCAGGAATAGTAGATCTGTAATTTTTTGAAAACGACGTTGAATGCTAGGTAATATGACTGACTAATAACAAGAATTTTGTTATGAAATGATATAAATTTGCTTTGTTTTATTACAGTAGATAAGAATAATTAATGGTAAATCTTTAACATATAATATGACTTTTGACTGTCAAAATCCACATATCGGCATTCATAGGAATTCTTTTAATGACATATGACTTTTTGTTATAATATTTAATCAATTTTCTTTATGTGGATTACGACTAGCTTCATATAGCCACCACTCTGGTTAAACAAATTGACCCCATTAAACCTCTAATTGATTTCTAACTCGTTAGATTATGGGATTATAATTATGATGAATAGTCAAACACACTATTCTGTACCATCATTTTGGTTCGGGCAAATAACTGCTTATGGTATTGGAATACTATTTTATGTCTAAATGCAATCTTGGTATGCATTACTTACCTCATTCTGCTTTTGCGTTATATTAGTATACTTGTCTACATTGAGATCTTTCAATTCATTTTGATTTTCTTTCTCGAAATGTTGGCGGCACATGAGATTCTCCGGTTGCAGGGCTATACATGAGTGCTTTTTTCGTAAATGGTCGAATATAAGATAAAAAAATTCTTAAATGATATTATTTTTTAAATTCCCTAACCAGGTAAGACACATTTGCGTCATGCGTCTTCACTTTAACTCATTAGCGTCATGCGTCTATGGTACAAACGACATCGTTTCGCGTACGCAAATGGAGACGCATGACTTGACCTAAGACGCATCACTTTCGTGCATTTTTCGCCTTGTATAAAAATCTAGGCAGACGACTTCAGACACGCACAACACATAATTCAACTTGAAAAATTTTTGTTGTTTTCTCCAATTTTTGGCATATTTCCGACAAGTTTTGTTGAGATATTTGAGTAAGGTATGATTTTGTGGCATTTAAAAGCTGTGCGACAGTTCGTGGTTGTGGAATGCAAATTGAAAAGATAGTATGCAATATGCAAATTTCCGTATAGGTTGCAAGGTCGAGCTAGTCAGATTGGAGTTAAATTTAGTTAAGAGATACGAACAACATTGCCAAAGCATGATAGAAGATAAGAAATAAAAACATGGGTTAATGGGCACACTTGTCTTGGTCATAAAAATTCCAGAGGCATGCTAACTTTATGCCAGTAATGATTAATTTGTGTGTTTAGCATCAAATTGAAAATGATTTTGATTACAAGTCGTCAGCCATCAAGAAACACGTGGAGGACAAACAACACGTGGAATGTAGCTACAAAAAACTCGCTATACTCGTAGGAAAACAATTGAGCTCGTATATGGCGTGTGGGATGACTTATTTAGAGGATTGCTCAAATATATGACTGAATTGAAAAAATATAATTCTGATATGGTTGTTGAGTGATTCTATGATGAAAGATTGATTTTCGGGACAAACAAGATTTCCAAGTATGTATTTTAGGCATTGAGACCATCTCTATTGACATTTCAAACATACAAACTAATTTTAACTATTGATCGTACATATTTAAGGGGAAGACTCAAGTCCACCTTAGTCACAACAAATCCATCAACTTTCAGACACTAAAGTACATCCACATCTTCTAACGTCATAGTAGTCTCACCAGTAGGAAGATTGAATGAATGAGTATCTGGTCGCCACCGCTCAACCAAAGTGGTGATCAAGTGATGATCGATGTCTTTTGGCTTTCCACAAGCCAATAGACCGCCGAATCCAAATTCATGTATAAATTTCACATCCCGTTAATAAATGGGTTTACAATCTCATAACATGCTCTCATATTTGCGAACTTCATAATCGATCTTGGCCTACCCAAATCCTTCTCAAAACGTGATCTCGCTGTAAAAATAGCACTGAATGATCTTTTGGGCCGCAGAACATTTGAGCACTTGATTGTGAAGAGCTAACTATTATATAATTCCTAATAATTAAAATTATCAAACACGATATCAAAAATTTGTACTAAATTTATAATACAAATAAAGTTAGCACTTGGATTGTTTGTATAATATATTTAGTTCGATTTTTTGATATCGTGTTTGCTAACTTTATTTATAATGAATTGTATAACAACGATCTCTTCACAATCAAGTGCTCAATTGTTTTGCGGCCGAAATGATCATTCAGTGTTATTTTTACAGCGAGATCACGTTTCGAGAATGATTTGGGCAGACCAAGATCGAAAGCCTTATCAAGTCCGCAAATATGAGTTATGAGATTGTAAACCTATTCATCAACGGGGTGTGGAATTTATACATGAGTTTGTATTTGGCGGTCTATTGGCTTGGGGAAAGCCAAAAGACACTGATCATCACTTGATCACCACTTTGGTTGAACGGTGGCGACCATAGACTCATTCCTTCAATGTTCCTATTGGTAAGACTACTGTGATGTTAGAAGATGTAGATGTACTTCGGGGTCTGAAAGTTGATGGATTTGCTGTGACTAAGGTGGACTTAAGCTTAAAGACAGAAGTATGGATGCAAAAGTGTCACAGCTTATTGGGCTTTACCCATTGTGAGACTGAAATGAAAAAAAACTGGTATTTCTGTAGCGGCATTGACTGCTAGGATGAGTGAGCCTCTAGCAGATGACCTCGATGACGAGGTTTACCTCCAACGTGCATGCATATATGTGCTCGTTTTATTGGGTGCGTTGATATTTTTCCGACGGCACCGGTTGCAAGGTGTCATTGATATATATGATATTATTAGAAGATGTCGATTTAGGTTCGCAGTATAGCTGGGGCAGCGCAACACTGACCGCGCTGTATCATGATCTATGCGATGCCTGTGACAACACGAAGGATATTGGTGGCCTCCTAGTGCTTCTACAACTTTGGGCATGGGAACGAATTCTCATTCTGCGACCTGAGTTCCTATATCCTCCTATCCACACCGACTACACTCTTGGTGCATGCACGTAAGTAGATTTTTTTTTTTTATTGTTTATGGGTTATATCTTGTAATGATTGTGATTTTTTTGTATTGTCAGGTGACCTATCCGTCTGAAAAAATCTCCAATACACTGCACTAAGCACTATCAGAAGCAATTGACATGGTTGCTGCTTGAGCATATACATTTATGTGTTTTTTATATATAATTTATTGTTAAGTTATCATTTTGACAGAGAAAAAAGATATATTTTCAAGTTCATATGGAAGCCTTATAGTGAGCGATTGTTTCCGTATTTTTGCGTTGCTGGTGAGATTTGTTGGAGGGCAACCAGATTCTGGATATGTTGGCATATCGCAGAACCATACGAGCCACATAGAGTTATGCGGCAATTCTGATTGTCACAGCATATTCATGAACTCGAGCATACCACATTCACGACTACTCATATGAATGTATCTCGCCATGGTAAAACATTGAAAAATTGGGGTACTGAACATACAAAGTAGATTGAAAATTAGGATATGTGATGCCAGCTGGTGCAAGATGCAGTAGATGACCTATTTGGGCAAATGATTTAGGAATATATGAGGTGGTATAAGACCATCACTGTTACATACATCACCTAGCCATTACATACATCACCTAGCCAGACGTACACTCGCAGTATAGATTTCAGGAGTCTGTCTCATCACAACATTATACGGAAAATTTTAATTTTCATTTGTATTTAAAAATGTATTTTGTGTATTTGTGTATTTATAATATTTTTTTTTGGTACAGTTGGGGGCACTTACTCGCATATATGATACTGCGAGTCGATTTGACTATTCGCATCCTGAGATGCAGCGTGTCCTACAAATTACCGATGATGCTCTTAGGAGCTGCAGTGATGGTTGTCGTATTGACCAACCTCATTTTCAACATACGCAGGTCGATATATCGATACCTTTTGTTGAGAGAGCCCAGCGCACTATAAGGAGAGGTGTCAGAACAAGTGGGCACAGAATGTCACAAGATTGACAGTCACAGCAGGCACAACCTCACCACGAGTTCGTGCCTCCCGCGCCCCAACACGGGTTCGTGCCTCACCGTTCCCATTTTCCCAGGGATGGGAGGATTGGCTATTCCAGCAGACATCTGACGCGTCATGGACATTGAATGAAGGCTATCAGACACATAGATGTTCGATTGATTCATGTTTTGCTGGCGTTCATATGGAGGCTGCTGAGGAGGCCGATGAAGAGGCTGCTGAGGAGGCTGATATGGAAGCTATTCCACAACCACGACATTCACCATATGTAGCGTTAAGCGTTGACTAAACATTGAAGGTCTTTTTTTCACGAAAGTCTAAACGTGATAACAAAGGCAAAGCACCAAGCAAGTTCATTCCTAGTGCTTATCAATAGATTTTTGTTTTGATGGTTATTTTGTTGATTTATGTTTGGATTTCGATTTTAAGTACCCATAATATTCTGTTTAGATTTATGTTTCGATAACAAAGAGAATGAAATTTAGTGCAACACTAAACAAACCGACTATAATTCACTAACAACTATCCATTACAATATTAAATAAATAAAGAACAATAAAATACAACATTCAACAAATACTAGCAATCAATTACGTCAAGTGCAATAATTTCTCCTATCATGGCCAGTTTGACAATAATTTTTGCAGCGGCATGATGCTTTTGGTTGGTCGGGTTCACGGACATTCATCTGATTTAGTATCCTTCCTATTCTATAGCGACCACGGCAACGAGGCAGTAGCCGCGAATGGGCACACTCTAAGGTCCAATCACTCTCATCCTAATAATTTGGGTATATAAGCGGATTGAAGAACCCAGAATATTGCTACACCTAAACCTCTTTGTGATACACATGATGAACAAGATCAAACATATTATCACCACGATCTCGAACTACTGCTGCAACATGCGGACAAGGTATTTTTCACATCTGCCACTTTCCACATATGCACTTTCCTTTCATATACTCGACAATGTGAGTATTTCCACATTTTCCAGCAGCTCGCTGTCTAGTTCGGACCTCATAAATCAATTGTTGCATGTTACATCGCCTAACATGATGTTCATGGCCTTTTGCATCATTCTCGTTCACATTCTTCAGGGCCCATGGGATCAAGTTACTTTCGCAATATTGTGCTTCCGTTGTTCTTCTAATGAACCATTCAATAGTCCTTCAAAACGTCAAATCAATGCAAACTCTAATCGGTAGTTCTCGTACACCTTTCAACACATTGTTGTAGCACTCTACCATGTTAGTTGTACTCTCGTCCCATTTACGAGATTTGTCGTATGCTAGAGTCCACTTCGCTCTATTGAACTCTTCGAAGTATCTCACAGTCTCATCAGTAAAATTTACAAGTGCACGCCTTCGTTTTGTTAAATTCGCACTTTTATGTTGCAATACCCATTGTCCATACCAAATTTTTCACATCTACGCCTTTTTACGATTACAACACGTTTTTCCTTACGTGCACCAAGCAATAACTGTGATGGCCTTTTGGTGTTTGTTGTCATACCTCAAAATTCATTGTATTTATGATTTTGTAGTGTCATAAGATATTATACACAACTGTCTATCACCAACTGTTACACAACTCATAACAAGACCTAGAAACCAATTCCAATTGTGATTGGTTTCTTCATCCACAATAGTATACGCAACAGACAAACACTTCTTATTAGCATCAAAAATCTACTGCAATAAATAATTTACCTTTGAGTCTTCTCCTTAAATATGTACCATCACAGTTGAAACTGGTTTGTATGTTTGAAATGCCAATAGAGATGGCCTCAATGCCCAAAATACATATTTGAAAATCTTGTTTGTCCCGAAACTCAATCTTTTATCATAGAACCACTCAACAACCGTACCAGGATTTTACTTTTGCAATTCAGCCATATATTTACGCAATTTTTTAAATGAGCCCTCCCACTCGTCGTATACAAGCTTAATTGCTTTCCTACGAGCATACCAGGTTTTTTTTATAACTACATTCCACATGGTATTTGTCCACCACGTGTTTCTTGATGGCTGATGGCTTTTAATCAGCATAATTTTTAATTTGATGCCGAACACACAAATCAAAGTTAGCGTTCCCTCTTGAATTTCGATGACCAATACAATTGTGTCCATTAACCTACGTTCTTATTTCCCATCTTCCATCATGCTTTCGCAATGTTGTTCGTATCTCCCAACTACATTTCAGCCCAGTCTGACTAGCTCGACCTTGCAACCTATACGAAAATTTGCATACGAAAAATGCGTCTTACCTGGTTAGAGTATTAAAAAAAAATCATTTAGAAAATTTTATCTTATATTTGACCATTTTAAGAAAAAAAGCCTCTACATGATAGCCTTTATCATTTCACTATTGGTGGCCCAGTGCTGGATAAGTGGGTAATGAGCTTACCCGCGTATCCAGGGCCCAACTCCGATGCTTAAGACGTTGAACAATGCCCATTCATTCGTCAAAGAAGTTGGTAAGGAAATTGCTTGTCTGTAGCTAATGAAAATTGCTCCTTATAGAGGTTTTATTGCATATGTGGTGGTTGATCACAGCAAGTGTAAATGGTTGTATGTTGTTGATATTTACATGTATCTTTGATTATGCAAATTTTGTAATGTCTTAGCAGGATTCAAGGTTTATTTCAAAATCTTGACGGTGGTTGCCCTAAATAATGCAAATAGCACTCATCTTTTAACTGGCGAAAATGAGTTGAAACGAATAAAATAGAGAATGTGTTATACTGCAATGAACCATATATCCTTTTTTATGAATAAATATAATGAATAATTGATGTACCAAATCAACTCGTTGTCAAGACTTGATCAGTATATTTCAAATTTCGAAGAAAGACTCCAAATCAATGAAGATCCAAGTTGATCATAAAAAAATATTATGGTATGTATCTGCTTGATTTTAGAATATAGAATCCTTAAATCCGGATCGTGGAGCGTTGACTGTCGAAATTAAATTAGCCGTTATGCATGGGCCACGAAATTTGCTAAGCCAAGTTAAACCCATGTGATTAATTTTAATTAATCCACCATTATTGGTCGGTTTAAGTAAAGCCTTACCTGGATACACTTAAATCTGATGACAATATAAAATTACCATTAATTTTATTTTTAATTAGCATTCAAATTGTCATAAGGTGCGGGGATGGTGCACTCTACACGTATGGTTTATCTCTTAATTATGAATTTATAATCTTCATAGGAAATTAATAGGGATATAATATGCAAAATTATGGTGATAATGATATTATTAATTTTGTTTCATATTTCGCAAATTGAGTGCAGGAATACCAAAATCATGTACTTAGCAAATTAGAAATTTGGGAACATAAATTTTCTTTGTGCATTTACTTAAATATGGAAAAGGTGTGAAGCTTGATTGTTTCTGTGCATTTGGTATCTCAATTTTAAGTTATTTGAATGATTTTTTTTATTAATTGTTACCAGATGGGCAGCCAGCCATTCAGCCAGAAGATCTTAATTAATTACGAGTTAATTAATCCATTACACACACATACGTCTCTCTCTGTGTGTGTGTGGATATATATCTATACTTGTTGATTGTTATTTTGGTGCTCTCATTTTTTAAATTTAATAATTGCGTATATATTAATTACCTTTATTTTAGCATCATGCTGGTCCAGAGCAAGCTGTTTGAATATTTTGTAGTGAAGGGATGGAGCAGAAGCCGACAACATTGCCGATTGTATAATCATTTTTCTAACTTTCTTTACTATGAAATGTTATTCTTTTTAGTACTTCTACGGTTCTACGTTTACCCACCATATTATTTACACAATATTCTCCGTATCGAAGAGATATGATATGATTTGTGACTAAATATATTGCACCTTTTATGACATTACAAAATTACATATCGATATGAATTTTTTTTACATGTATTTGTATATTAATTGATCAAATATATGATTCATTATTATAGGGTTGTATTAGACTAATAACAGCCCTATAGAGTTTAACTAAGACCAAATCTCGACCATTGGATTACTAATGTATGGTCCAGATTTTGTGATACGTTACAACATTATACAGAAGCGAGTATAGAATTATAGGGGTACTTTCGTCTGTAAGGGAAATTAGGGCGGTAGTTAATGATGACAACCATCGATATTCTAGGAAGGTTTTAGTGGCTGCATTAAATCCGTTTGCAAGCAATTATGGCATCCGATAATTATGATAACATATCATAT
>JAYDZE010377697.1:0-17248 GCA_034509125.1 Monilaria moniliformis
GGAGGGCCTTATTCTGTCCGCGGATATAACATGGGAGAGTTGGGAGCTGCAAGAAATATACTCGAGGTATGATCATCCGACTTGTTACTATGTTGCATGGTCTCTCTTCGTACATTGGAGACGCTAGGTTTTCTTTAGCAAGCAAACACATGCAGTAGCATTATCCTAATATGGTGCACTTATTAGAACTGTTTGTCTTGGGAGCTCTGATCTCCACTTAAATAGGTGCATAATATCTAATGCTCGTTATATTATCTGTAGGTGGCTACTGAGCTCCGGATACCTGTGAGAAATACACATGCTTACGTGTTTGCAGAGCACGGAAACGATCTTGGGAGTTCAAAGGATGTCAAAGGAAATCCGACAGAGGTATACAGGAGACGGGGCCAGGGATCCTCATACGGTGTTGGGGCAAAGTTAGGGCTAGTGAGAGTAGAGTATGCAGTCGATCACAACTCTGGAAGCGGCGCTATATTCTTCCGGTTTGGAGAGAGATTCTGAATCAGTTTTGCGCATTTTGTTGGACCAGATAAGGATTTTACGTATTCTGACTCGACATTTAGTTGCTCTTCATCAGTGTGGATTGCATTTTACGATTGGTAATAAAGTGGCTATGGAATTATGGAAATGTGTTGCAGAATTTAGACTTTGTATCTAGCTAGTCCTTTAGCTGCTGACGGAGGAGATGGCTTTGTTTTTTTCCTTGAGTGCAATGTCATATCGATGTTGTTCGTGCAGATATCGACATTCAATATTTTTGATCACTTAATATATATGTGTAATCTAAAAGGCATGGTGCCAAATATGAGATGCATCTTTAGATGTGCTTTTGAGTTAATTCCATGCATGTTGAAATGATTAAGTATTAATATATTTAAATGTCATCTCAATTCACATATTGTCAAAGTTATTCTCTTGAAATTATATAAACAGAATCAAGAGTAATCAGCATATGTGACAAAAAAAAACACCCTCCAAGCATGGGTTATTCTTTGTTTGCATGATAAATTAGATTTTTATGAAACAATCTACAAATGATGCCAATATTTTTTCATATATTTATGAAAATCTATTAAGACTTTTATAATTTAATTACTAATAAAAAAATCACATATAATAGACAGTCATCGTATAATTTATACATTACATCTTCGTTCAACCCCAACGAGAGAAAAGGAACTTGAAAATGAAGAATAAAAGCCAAAGAAAAAGAAATTGACATTTCTGTAAATAGTAAATACCATCACCCTACACATACTATACAGTACAGACTAGCATCTATCTCTTCAAATCAGTAATCTGATGCAGTTATACAATAAACAAAAGAATTTATTACCACAACTGTGTGTGTGTGTGTGTCAAGAGCCAACTGGTATTCCGACTGAACCAGGGCGAGCCATAGCATTCGCGTAATCACAATTCTCAACTGCATCAGGCAAAAACTCAAATCCCAACTTATAGACCCAGTTCCTTTTTCAGTTGGGCAAGGGCTGCTTCAATCTCATCTATATTGTCGTTGATGCTGCTGCCTCCTTTATCAGCCTCCTTCTGGTCAGCATTTGCAGCACCCTTAGTTCCATATGATTCGTGGCCCTTTGAAGACTTTTTGTCATTGTTTTCAACAGCCTCTTCATCTGTAATGTTGAGCTCTTTCTCTAAGAACTCAACGAATTCTTCTCCGATTTCCTGCCCAGATTGATGAATTTTAATGGCTACAAACATTTACAGGGAGTGAAGAAAGAAGGGAAAATAGATTGTACTAACAAGAAATCCAACTAAATGTTGCTAATAAAGCATCTCACCGACAACTCTTCCCACAAGCTCTTTGGCTTTCCTTGAGTATCAACAGTTGCCTCCCAGTTGCGAAACTCTTCCTGAAGATCTCTGAAGAAGTCCCCTGCAGCAATAAGAAAATATCTGAAGCATCTGAAGAAAAATAAAAATTTACTAGCTAGAGAGGCAAATGCAAAGTGTCCAAGAAGGTTTAACATTGAAAGTGAGGAAATTAGAGACCACAGTGATCTCGCAAGGAGGATACATCTACCTATTGTTATTTGGACATCCCTCAAAAGGTTACCTGCATCATCGAGGGTTACTATAAGAATAAACAGAAAAAAAATAGGCTTCAACTCCTCCAGAAGGGCAATGCACTGCTGAATGAGGTCATAATTCATTTATAGATACTATAGCAGAATTAGAAAACATGATAGGTTAAGATAAAATATATAAACTCTGATGCAGCAGTTTTCACAAAGATCAAGCAAGTTCAGAGGACAAACACTGTTCACAAAAGATGAAAAAAAAAGACATGCATTTACTAACAATTGAAATGCAATATCATAAATTGCACATTTGCTTTTGATAGATACTTAAGCATTATATGGCCTTGGTTAGCGAAAAATTAAATGGGGAAAAAATCATGATATTGTGTGCACAACAATACCATTTGTTTGAGTTATAATTATACAAGCGAAGGACACTACTGAGAGAAAGAGAACTGATGTGTATGTATACATAAATATAGTGTTTAGAAATAATTTACTGAGACTGTACGCCAGCTTAAATAAAGTATCTAAATTCATAGGAGATGGAAAAAACCAGTTTTAATTAGGAATACCAAACCTTAGATACTGAGATGCAAATGGTACAGTGCGCACTGCATACTTGCTTTTACATTGCCAACTTGACACTTATCTCCACCAACGTAAGTAATTATATCATTTTGGTCTAATAGGTAGATACTAATGTCACCTAAAGAGTGAAATTTATATCTTAAATGTAAGATTTTTTAACAAGGCAACAGAAATTTTTAGGTCTTACACATATTATTATCATTTAATCCTCTTCCTGTCCAACTGAAATTATCCTGCACAAACATGCTGATCATTTTATCCACTGACCATAACTAAAAACAAATGTATAAAATATAGTACCACTGTTGCTGTGTTGCATGGGCATAGAAAGAGCAAATATGAGAGTAGTGACAGTGTGCAGGGGTGTACGTAAGTGCACTGTCAATCCACATACAAGAACACCCAATCCTAGCCATGGAATCCTCAAATGAAGTCAAAAGTGGTTAGAGTTGATGAGAACAATCAGATTTATCATTTTTTCGCTTAAATTTTTATAGCATTTGAGTGGCAGCATGCTCATCAACCTTCCTAAATGTTTCCAATTGGATTTTCACAGTACAATAAGTTAGGCAGCCATCATATACTCATATTTGTTAATGAACAAAGCCCGACCTTAAGGCATGGTAAACATATTACTGAAATCCAGTTACTTGAAATGGAATTGATAAAATCTATGTCTAATTAAGACAGGAAGTTGCATTTAACCAAATCAAATTTAGATAGCTTATTAGGAAGGAGGTTGTGAAATCAAATATCAGAAGAAATTCTCTTTGACCAACACTAAAATCTAGTAGTAAGTGCTTGTGCAATTCGTGATCAACTATGCTTCAATAATTGGGAAAACATGCTGACATCACAAAAAGGAAGTTAAGTACTCAAGACTTTTGATCCCAAAGTTGCAGATGCAAGAACGGAAACAATTGACCTCCTAGTGATATTAGGATGGGATAATGCAACTTGATCTGTTGATCAGACTGTGAAGTATTTTCTGTTTAATGCAACAATTAGACATATACAAAATGGATGGTTTTAGAAGCTAGTCTTTTACCTAATCCATAGAATTCTTCTTCAGCTTCTCTACTCCTTGTCTGGTATCCTCCAGCTGAATAAGAATAATCAGATCCTTGATTGCCAGCGTCATATTGACCTCTCGATTTAGAGGTCAGCAGTGTGTTATATGCATGCTTAATCCGCATGAATTTTTCTTGAGCACCAGCCTGTAGGCAACACATAAACAATTGGATAAGTATGCTGATGAGGCAGGAAAAAGAGATAATGCTGCTTTCATTCAGCAAAAGTTAACGCCTGTCGAATTGAACATTCATAGTCACACGAGGGCTTCATTTTGGTTCAATGATGGGTATAGAGGGATACCTATATTTAATTGAACGATTAGATAAGGTAAATGTTCAATTTCACGATTCGATTACACAAATCAGTACAGATTCATGGGGGCTGAGAGATGAACAGCAAAGGTATAGGTGTACCAATCTACATTGTTATTCTGCCTCATAATGAGGAACACTTAGGGTTTCTCAAACATCAAACTCATTTTTTTTTAAATCAAATTCCTTGTTTCTGCTCCCCTCAAATAAGAAGCTTAATCGAATGCACAAACAGCAAAGTATCTTACTTTCACTAATCTAGAACCAATCGAAATGATGAAAAAGAAGCAGGAGAATCGTTAAACACATAAAATCACCTCCTTGTTTACATCTGGATGATATTTGAGAGCAAGTTTCCGATAAGCCCTCTTTATATCTTTGGTAGAAGCAGAGGGAGACACCCCCAGAACCTCGTAGGGCGACTCCCTCCCACTCGCTCTGATGGGCGAACCTCTGTAATTTCCTATCTTCTTCCTCTTGAGGTGCTGAGTGTGACTGCGCAGGAAGGCCTCAGGTGCACGCACAAGGTGTTCGACGTTATGCCCATGCCGAAATTTGGGAAGAAAAGGCGGAGAAGTCGATTTGGCATGTGGGTTTAAGCTGAGAATTGAGGGCGATGTGAGAGAATGAGCAAATCCATGCATGTTCTTGAATTCATATGGGATCTTGTTGCCTGTGGATTTGGAGGTTGAAGAGGCTCGTGGAAGTTAACGGTTATAATTCATTCTTCCTACGATCCACAATAATTAAAAGATTTTTTTTAATTAAGAAAAATCGTATTACCAACTAAACTAAATTATCATTCATCGTTTAATTAAAAAAGTTTGAATTAAAAAAAATTATAATTAAAATAATTATATAACGATGAGCGAATATTTAAGTTTTGAAATGCTGAAGTTGGAAAATTTCCAAACTTCTAATTTTCTTTTACGTACAATTTAAGCTTAAAACTCTCAAATAATATTTTTAATCAATTATATTAATATATAACTCCCAAAAAAATAAAATGGAAAATGAAAAGTGAAAATTGGAAAAAAGATGTTGCCGCAACATGAGATAATAATCGAAATAAACGGTCGTGAAATTGTAAATAAAAGAGTGATTTGGGGTTAATAAATCCAGTTATTCTTGAATTACTTAAATTTTATCTCGGCAAAAATTCGTTGGAACTTCATTAACCTTGACTTGATAGTATTCAATTTGTTAGCTCGAGAATAAATTTGTTTAATGATTTGAGTTGAAGAAATAAAATTATTACCTTGGAATAATTTATATTTCTATACTATAACTATTAATAAATATATTAAGTCTCCAATTAATTTTATCATCAAAACATGAATAAATTAATTTCATTTAAAAAAAAATCATATATTTTAAACATAAACCACTTTGTAAACTCAAATAAATATAGTTTGAGAGTCGGTGACTCGGGTCGATAAAAAAGGAACCAAATTTGAAAACGAATATATATTCGGGCGGGGTCCAGTCGGCTCAGTTGAATGACAAAAGGCTTTGAATCTTGGGATGAAGATCCATTTGCCCTTCAATTTCAAATCAGGACTGAATAGTCTAGGGATTGACAAATGCAATTTCCCAATATTATTTCTCTAATATAGCCCTATACTACGAGGATTCAGTTGCAAGTGAACTAATACGACATTAGCATCAATAATGCTGCATTACAGGCATCAAATTAAATAAATGAAAAACTGAATCTATTTATCAACAGTAGCTGTGCTCTATAAACAAAGTCTCTGTTCTTGATTCACTATCACTAAGGCCACAAAGGATTCGAGGACCGGAAGGCTCAAATAAGAATTAACCTTCACTCATATAGTATATAACATTATCTGTCACAAGACTCGCAACGGAGCAACAACATTCTTCTTCGTTTAGACCATGTAACAACATCTACGAGCCAAAAATACAACGAAGCTGCCTCGTTTTGAATACGAGAACAAATAGCAACAGCAGTAGTTCATGTAGAAAGGAAAAAGAGACTTGCATGCTAAAATCATGCAAAAGGGAAGAAGACTTGATTTCTGTTTAATGCAAAAGAGCAGTTATTATATTAATACTTGATTCTCAAAAACGAAACTCAGTAAAGCCATGCTTGTCCAGAAACACACAAACATTAATCATTAGTACAGCAAGTCAAAGAAAAACTAACAACTTCTGCATGAAGGCGAGACTAGTTTGACAGTAAGCTTTAGCTTCAGTGCACCACAGAAACTCATTGCAGTCAACCTTCCATTTTACTCTGGCAGGCCGGCACCAAATGCCATAAGACGTCACATTCTGTAATCTTCCAAAGGATCTGGTGTAGTAAACCAGGGATCTCTGTACTAGAATTATAACGAAGCTTCGCAAAATCTGAATGTATGCTATAAAATCGCACACATTAGTTAGTTGGCGACACAATACTCTTAGCATAAAAAAGAAGCAATTTTAAGCAACTTCAAGAATATTCAAGAAAAAAGCTTATTGCTCCAACATTCATTTATCTCATTCTTGAAACTACATTGACTTAGCTATTTAGTGTTCAGAAGGTTAGACAGTTGAAGAGACCTAGAATCGTCAAAAAGGGGATGATATTGTTTCATGTTATAATAGTTTCAGCTGAACTCTAACATTTTAGTGACCCCTTGCTTTTGAATTTATTCAAGGACATAGGTGAAAAACATGAAAACTCATAATTTCACTTCAATGCATGCTTATATGGCTCCAAAACAGCTACATTTTCCTTGGAATTACAATGAAATCCTAAAGGATTTGATTTCAATTATAGATCTCTCTCTTTGCTTATGAAAAACACAGGATCATTCTTACCCGCACTAAGATGAAAAGGAGCAAGCAGAAAAGAGGGAGGAAAAACAAAAGCACAGTCTTTTTTTTGGAACAGATATCCAGATAGGTAAAAACTCATAAATATGGACACATTAAACATTGAAAAACACATATCACTGTTGAAAATGATGCAAAGCTTGTAAGATTCTCCCTTTTAAAAGTAAAAAAGGTGACAGGTCGATTTCTGATCCAAGAAAAAAAAAAAGAACCAAGATCAGTATACCTAAAACCACTGAATTCTTCATTATAAAGACATGGCAATCTCACTCAGTCAAATTGATCTGAATGATAGCACAGTAAAAAGGCATCAGATAAACAAGCTTTAAACAAGATAAAAGGATGCCAGAACACATGTTTATATTCAGTGACATGTGCATATTTCATTGGATAAGGGAAGATGGCTACACTTCAAATATTTATTCCCCAACAATTGAAAGGGGAATAAGAGGATAATAAGATGGAATAATATCAAACAAAACCGCAATATATTCTAAATTGCTATAAAAGGAGCTAAAAGTATTGCAAGCCTTCATAGGAGGGCCAAGGCTACATTAGATGATGGTGGAATATCTGACGTTTCTTAAGAAAAGTAGAGGAAATGGGAAACATAACATAAAGAAAAGATAGATGAAAGATGATCTGAGATTATAAGTCAGATAAAATTTCAACTGCAAATGAGATGTCTACAAAGCTCAAAGGAGTAATTGGCATCAAATCTTCCACAGAAAAGATATCTAAGAATATGTTCCAAATAGTAACAAGATTGACTATATTTAGGCAGATAAATGATCTATACCTGCAAGCTCTGTTATAGTATGAGGGCATCATGGGCTTCAAGACTATAGTTGAATTGGGAACCAGTTAACTGAAAGCATAAATATTCCATGTACGGAATCCAAATTAACATTATCGATCAATAATTTCATTTATCCTAGTCCTGCTATGTATAAAATAAGAAGAAATAGGGATTATACAGTGTATCCAGTACTTTTCCAGAAATGCTATATGTTTCTTCTTTTGGAACAATCTTGATTTGGGTCTTCAAAGAACCAAGCTATAGAGTACTTAATAGGCAATAAGACATCCGCTGAAAGCAAGTACACAATATGCAATTCAAAAAACTCTTTTAACAAATTGAGACATCTACAATTTACTGGATAAAAGACAATAAATTTGCCAAAACATTAGTCCTAGCTGAGGTTCACATGCCACATTCCCAAGGCAATGAATCCACCAGACCCTGTATGACCAGCTTTCAATCAGCAAAAGAAAATCACAATTAAAATGCACACAGCAATTATCAAGACAGTATCAGCAATAAACCAAAGAATACAAGACTACAAAAAGTCATCACCTTTATTCCGACTTCCAACACCCCTCCGTCTAACACTTGCTATTATTTTGAGTCATATGATGTTGTGGATAACCATTATACTTATTGCCAGACCAATCCCTCTGTTGCTGCATCATACTACCATACTGCTGCTGATAGTGATGACTATGATGGGAATGCGCAGCTTCGTATCCATGGTAGCCGTGTCCATGCGCCATTCCCATCATCTGCATCGGCATAATCTGAGGCGGCGGAGGGTACGGCATCGGAATTGACATCCCCATATGGTTATTGGCACTACTTCCATTACCAACACTGCTATGACTTCCGTTTGCAATTCCATTCCCATGGCTGGGGCCGGCGCTGGACGACTCATTCAAGCTCTGCGGGGGCAGCGGAGTCGAAGCAAAGAGATGATCGGACGGAGACGGTCCCTCGTTGGACAAACCCTGCATCCTCTTCACATATAGCCTGTATTTCTGCAGATGGCTGGCGACATTCTCCCTAGTCAAACCCTCCACGTTCATCAGCTGCATAATCGTCTTCGGCACGGCGTTCTTCAGCCCTAGATGCGCCACCACATCCACAAACCGCTTGTGCAGCTGCGGGGTCCACACGAGGCGCGGCCGCTTCAGAGTCTTCGCCGTCGCCGTTGACTGGTCGTCGGTGCAATTGTCCACCGTCGGGTCGTCGGTGGGGTCCACCCGGCGGGTCTTCTTCGGGTCGGATCCCTCATCGGCGTCCGCGTCGGCCATCACGTGATCGTCCGCGTGAGAGCCGAACGGCTTGAAATTGGCGGCGGCGGCGGAGGAGTGAACGGCGGCGGAGCCGCGGAGGGAGGAGAGCGTGGTGCGGGAGGCGCGGGTGACGTCGACGGCGGTGCGGGGCGGGTCCGGCGAGATTCTGAAGGCGGAGGCCAATTCGAGTGGGATCAAGCACTGAGACAGGGGGGTCAGATCGTCGGCGGAGGGGAGGCCGGCCTCCCAGTCGGAGACGGCGTCGTCAATCTTCACTTCTTCGCCCATGAAATTGGAATCAGTGAGCAAATGAAATCAAATTGACATAAGACGTTTGATTTGGGAGAGAGATTGGATTATGGGGTGTGGGGGTAAATGGGGGAAGAGAGGCGGTGGGTGTTGGTGGGGGCGGATATAAATAACTAGTTTTTGAGTGGAAAAAGTGCAATATCAGATTCCAATGGGCTGCCACGCTGGACTCTTTGCTCAGATATTTATTGATCCTCTAATAAATATCTCGCTCTTTTATCTTAATTAATTCCCAAAATAGAGCCAACTTTCATGCGGTCCAGCTCAGATTCGGTCTGATTCAATTTGGATACATAATCAATTTTTAAAAAATATTTATTTCATTTTTTTATATAAAGAATCAGTTTTATTCATAATAATACTAACTTTCAAAATTACTATCTTTATTCAATACAAGTTATATTTTAGTTACAACTTTTGTAAAATATATCATAGATTTCAATCATAGATCAGATAAAAATTGGATTGGATTCGGGCTGGGGTGAGTTTGGATTGAACTTGGAGCCGAACTGACTCGACTCAGGTTCACCATGAGAGTGCGTGTACTGAAGAGTTTGTTAATAAAATAAGTATTATTGATATCAATATCCTAATTTACATTTCAAGTTAGAATTTTAACTAAAGCTTTTATAGAATTTATAATTTGTCATACTTAATTTCTCAAGTATGGTATGTCCGTTATACTGAGACAAGTGATCATATATATAAAAACCAAAAATCAAATATATTTCACATTTTAGAGAATTGGATTGAGGACATCTATACGGTGAAGATAAATATAATATTGTTATAATTTTTTTAGTATAAGAGTCACTTTTTTTAGAATAATTGTTAATTTTTAATTAAAGATTAAAAAATATATAGGTCTCACTTTCTTAATGTAAATTGTCACTTTTATCAGTTAGCACAGTTAAAAACGTACTCACATGAATCTTTACCTTAAATTAGTTACCATGATGTATTAAAAATTAATTAATTCTATGGTTCGTTGTGATTTTGTAATATTTACAAATAAATGTGCTCGTCTAAATTACTCTAATTGAAAAAAATTTAGATTGTCCTATATAAACAAATACTAACTCATGTACTATATTGAAAATTTAAAAGTACAATGAAAATATAATTTTATTGCAAATATTTAATTTAAATCCTAGAATCCCTCAATTTTTTTTTTAAATATAACAAATCATCATGCTTTTTTATTCTTACAATAAAGTTTTTTGTAATTTCATTTCAGCATACTTGTGTTTTTGGATAATGATGTATTAAAGCGTTACATATCAGTCACAAATCAAATTCCTGTCTACACATTTATAGAATAATAGAATAAATGAATTGATGCACCCTAAATCCAGATACATATTAAGTTTTTGCTTTAGTAAATCGGCTTTTTTAATCTTCAAATATGCATATAATTATGTGCTCTTGTAAATTGCCCTTGCTATGTAATTCAAACACAAGACCACGATAGTGCATTTACGGTATACATTAAATCCAATTACATTATAGATTAAATGCAAGTGGTTTGTAGTTTTTACTTTTTAGATTAAAATAGATTTTTATTTAATCCTAATCATATACATATAGTCGGAAATAAATGTGGTATATACTGTATTTTTTGGTATATACCGATTTTTTCGATATTCCGCGATATTACTGAAATTTTTATTGTTACTGTACCGTACCGAAATCTACGGTATACCAAAATTTTGATATTTTAAGTATTTTTTTCTGTATGATAAGTCCGGTAATACCGGTATTTTGATATTTTTCTCACCCCTAATCGGATGTATTTTCTTTATGAAAATAGTCAATTTATCCTTCTTTATACTTTTCTAAAAAGTTACGCTATATGGTGTAAATTACATGAAAATTACAATAAATGCTAACTATAAAAATAAAATAAATAGTTATTCAAAATATTTAAGAATATAATTACAAACTAACTGTCAGTTATACAAATAGATATAAAAATATGTCTGGACCCAATTTTGGAGATAAACGAGTTCTTGCAACAAATGTTTTTTTTTTCATATATAAAAAAAATGCATCTTATATTCACTCCGTATATATTTTCTTTTTTTCCTTTGTCAGTTTAACTTTTTTTTGTCGATAAGAATTTAATACATTATTTTTTACTGTGTGGACTTCAGTTGGGATTTTCACTTTCTTAATATAATAGCAGAATTTGGAGTAGATATATAAATCTTTAAAGGATTTTACATCCATTCTGCTTATCTTAAGTCAACTGACAGCATTACCTTTCCAATTCCAATTCCAGATTAAGACATGCATTTGGTTTCCATGAAACACGATATTTATTTCTTAAAAACCACTCAACTTTGGAAGCAGAATATCAGACTCTAGCAACAGGGGAAAGAGGAGGATTTGAGGCATATTTTGCAGTAACCTCCACCTGAGCTCTGTCGATGATTTTCGACACGCTGTTTTCGGTTCCTCCGACCACACTTGATGATAACAAGACCGATCTCCCGCTGTGCACAACTGCAACGCCGATGGAGAATGCTTGTATCAGTTTGAGCGATGAATCAAACTCGATTGAGAAGATCCCCCCTTCCTCAAATGGCGACAAGGTGAACATTGGCCGTTCGCCTTCTTCCTGTGCAGAGCCAACAATGCCAACATCAGATGACTAAAACAACTTTAGCTTCAAACTGAGTGACAAGTAAATACAATTGGGCATGCAGATTTACCTGAGAGAAAAGCTTCACAGCACTTGACTGGTGGGATTTGATTGAGTTGAATCTCTGACTTGACTGATTGCTGCCAGCAAGAACTGTTAGTTGGCAGCCCAAATCCCAGCCTCCGCAGTCACATGATCCGCCCGATTTCCATCTTTTGATCAGCGGTGAAGGTTCTCCTTTGCTAGGCACCCCATGATGACCACCGGGAAGGATGACCGTTGTGCTAAAAGGGCCATCACTTCCAGATTCATTCCCTTTGTCAGCTCCTGAACTTGAACGGTCTATGCTTCGTTGAAATGGCTCTTTCAAGCCTCTTGTTGATTGGTTTAACTGTTCACGTACCCTTTCTGGATACTTTACCACAATAGCAGCAAGCTCGTCGCATGGCAAACAGTCTGCAATCTGATCTGCCTCTCGTGACCCCACAGCTGACAAAACAAACTCCCTTCCACTTGATTTATCGTGTCTTTTCCCAGTTGCATCAGTGTCCACAATGTCAGAGACCTTCATCTGTGCGACAATGTTTGATACAACACCACGTTTATTGTCTTTGCTTCCTTGGTTGATCCACTGTGCATGTTTTTTCTTAGTTTCACGGAAAGAGAAGAATGTATAGATCCATCCGCACATATTCTCCTTGGAACTTAATTCTTTAACCGTTGCTGCTAATATATCACGGCAATTATCAACTGTAAATGTGAACAGAGGAAGACCGTTTGTTACAGATATTTGCAGGAGAGCTTGCATTGATGATGTCCCGTTCTTCCGCGTACAATGTGATCTACCAATATCATCCTTTCTGAAACACTTTAAATCTACTGTTTCTTTAACTGAAAGCAAAGATGGAGATTCTCTTTGGCCACGGGACGACTTCAAGCTCCTGTCCCTTGCTGATGGATGTCTCTCGGATGGTCGAGCAAACTCACGGGATTCAACACCCTTTGGCTTCAATAATGGGTCAAGTAGCCTTCTCAGCGGACTAGATCTGGCTCTGCTAGTAGCATTTGATTTATCACCAGTTGAATGATCTGAGCAAGCTGAAGTAGAAGTTGCCTTTGAATCTGGTAAGGTATTTATAACTTGTTTTGGTATATCTGACAAGTTTGAGTTGGAACTCTTGCCAATTCTACTGATGCCAAAGCTGAATCTTCGAGTTGGTGAGGGATTCCTGACCTTGTTTGATTCCAAGCCATCCACTTTTATCTGGAGAACTTCGCCTTGAGCTAAGTTTCTTGGCTTTGAGTCCAAGTTCTTCTTTTCCAGATTCTTACTTCTAGCAGGACTTATTGACACACTTTGAGTAAACGGGATTGTCTGTTCTTCACCAGACTGGGAGTTGAGATGACTTACTTCTGTGAAAGATTTTTCTACTTGTGAGTCCCTTGTCTTGCCCTGTTCACTGAAAACGGAGTAGAAACGGTTATTTTCAGGTCTGAAATCATTATGGGGGCCCTTCGTGTCAGGTCCTGCATGAAACTGGTTTTCTCCCAGCAATTGGTTTCTGTTGCCTTCAGATGAATCAGACTGATGACATGCAGCAAAATGTCTCTGTCCTGGATCATTTGTTGACTTGGGGACTGTTGTTTTGCATCTTCCAGAGAAATCAAGTTTGTTAATGGCAGAACTGGGAACCTGCTCTTTGGCTTTTGCAGCTTCCCCTTTCCGAAGAGTGCCATTCCCTTTAAAACCAGATATGATGCTATCTGTTTCAGAAGGCCGCGATCTGATCTTAGTAATTTTCTGCAGGGACGAGTCTACGCATCTGCTATCTTTTTGCCTGTTCGCACTGTCCTGTTTAGAAGACTGAGTTGCTTGCAACAAATCCTGCTGCACCCGTAAGAGATCATTCGAGTCATTCCTGCGGTTGGGTAGTTCTCCTCCACGCCCAGCAAGAAGTTCCGAGCCACTTGAATGGCCTCCAGTTGAAGTTGAGGGACGATTTAGTTTCCGATGATGATGAGACAAAGTGGTACCGCTGCTAGGATGGGACGATGACACATTGGAGGAGATAAATGATGAAGAGTTACCACTGTAAGGTGAAGGTTTGGCATTTATACCAAAGATATCAGCATTTTTATGTTGCCACTTCTCTAGTTGACTCCAATCAAGGACCCCAATGTTGAATGCTTTCTCCGGATCTTCTCCTCTCTCCAAATAACTAGGTAAACATGACATGTATCTAACAACTTCTTCACTTTTGCAAAACTTTCTTTCGTCATGCTGCTTCTGATGAAACCCTTTAGATTCTGCATCCTTCACAGCTTGTGGATGTAAATCATCCTCACATTCCTCCAAGTTCAAAATGGATCCCAGTTTCTTCCTCTGCTTCATTTCGGGTGACAAACCGATATTTACTTTACTTGCTTTTGTATCATATGACCCCTCACCACAATTTGAATGAAACCCCATTTTGCTCCTAGCATGCATTGATGCATATGTTTATGGAGAATTATGGACGACAGAAACTTTGTTGAGCCAATTTCATCATCTGTCAAGAATAAGTGAACCCTTTAAATTGTTTATTGAAGAAAAATAAAAAATAATATCCAAAAATAATCGGAAGCAAATCCATTCCAGCAGTAAATCCATATAAAGAGATGGAGACATACCTATAACATACAGAGCAATTGTATATTATCAGATAAGTATTGAAAATAGAAGTTGTTTTCTGAGGTTAAAATGCCAAATTAAACTTATTGGTAAGTTTATACTCAATTTAAATATTATTAGTCACAGATTAAAGAATCCAAATATAATATTTTCTCCCACCTTCTAAAAGATATGCTAACTCCCTAATTTTGCAAATCCTACTCCTAACTCTTCAACATTCACTGTATTTGGAAATGAGGAATAGAGAAGTTAAGGTGAAACTCAACTGAAAAATATTACTCGGTACATCATTAAAAACATGAATGCAAATACATTATAAACGTACATAAAACAACTAAGAATTACAGGTATGAGAATTTGGAGCACCTTAGAGCTCCAACGCTTGCCAAATTGCTTGTGCTGTCACCGGGATCAACATAATCAATGGGGTAAGTTCATTTAAAGGTCCAGATTTCAAGAATGCATTTCTTTAGGAACTCAACTTTTCCAATGAACAATAACAACAGTACTTTTTTACTTTCAGTTAAGTTCACAACACGAAATGTGGAAATAATTTGAATACCAACAACCAGAATTTTTGCATACATTCAAAATTACTGGTAAACAGGGGCATACCTCTCTCATTAACGCGATAGCATCCATTTCTTAGCCTACTGAAGCATTAGCAACAAGTAGCTACACCGAACTTCTCTTGAATGGACCAAAGTGTCACGTGACTTCCTTACAGTTTGGCAGAGGGGAGAAAAGCCACAGTTCCAAATGACTGCTGGGATCAGAGCCCCTTCTTCCTGACCATGAGCAGACGCTATCGACCTGCACAAACCATAGAGATCAAACAAATCATTGACAAGAGATGGGCCAGTTCCCTCGTTTTCAAAACCAACATCAAGCAAAGATAAACTCGTTAACTCTTAATATGCACATCTAGCCAAATAATTTACATAAAATAGCGAGAAGACAGCTCAGGCAGCGTAGAAAAGGGTTTCAAAAAAAGAAAGAATCCAAAATGATGACTGAAAGTGGTCCTAAAGTACTCACAAAGTCACAAGACTGACGATCACTGAGGATAAGGGTAAACTGTCTCACTCCTTCAAGCAGATATTTACAGTTTTTTTTTTTTTTCTTTTATGAAAAACCCCCAGCAAATTCATAGATTCCCCACATCCCAATTTCAAAAAAAATTGACAGTCGAGTTGACATTGGTTGAGATAAAAGTAAAATCAGAGCCACCGAAAAGCGCTAAAATGAGCAACTTTTTAGCTTTAATCCGCTCCAGACTTTAATTCTTTTTTATCCCTACACCAACTGACCAACCCACACACGCACGAATTCAAATAAATTAAACAAGAGACCGAACCTTCTGCATCTAGACGTAACCGGAGAGTGGAGAGGATTCAAAAACACATCACTGAACTGGATTTGCTTGACAAATCAGAAATCAGATTCCTTAATGAAAAAGGAAATGCCACCTAAAAAAATTAATAAACAAGACGGCCATAAGCTTAACTCACCGCATTCTCCAAATTGAACAAAATTCGCAATCATAGTTTCTCTTTTCGGAAAAGTAAAGGTGGCATTGCCCGAGTCTGCAACAAAAATACAAGCTGTCGGTGTGAAAGCGAGAGCAGTAAATGGGATTCAAAGACGGAACGGAGAGCCGCTTTTCCAAGTGAATTATGCAGAATCAGAGAGAGAAACTGGAGGAGGTGGATTCACATTCGCTTTCGAAAAGGAGTGGGGTAGTTTTTCTAGGTCTGGAGATGAATGGGATCGGACGGCTGAGAATGGAGGAGGGAAACGCGGGAGGTCACATCCGGCGGGGTCCGCAGCTCAGAGTAGCTCTCTGCAATTGTTAGTTTATTATTGCCATTATTACTATTTATTACAATTATTATATACCAATATTACAAAAGCAGAGTCACCGCTTTCATTATGATCTCACTCATTCTATTCTTTTTTCCGTTCAAAACCGAAACTGTCTAAATTTATGAAAACTTATTATACTTGAGAACCCTTGAGGGCTCTTTTAGTAGCCCAGTTAATTTAAATTAACCTACTATATCTAAGTCCAACAGTAATATTTAGTGTGTTTGGTACATATGTGAGGTCCGTGTTTGTAAACTCGGCCCGTCTCGCACCGCGTGCACAACACTATTCTGCCATGTTATAGTCTCATTTACTAACCAACCTCCCCCCTAGGTTAAGTTATCTGGATGGCTCACTTTTCCCCTGCTACCCTTCGTCCTTTCCCATTCCAAACCCTCTGTTTGACCTCTCTCTCTCGCACAAAAATGTCAGTCCAACTTCCAAGGGCTTCGATTTAGACGATGGTGACCGTCTTTCTTATTCGAAGAAGAACGTCGGTCGCCGCACCTTGGCGGGGCAAACCCACAGTTTGCAACCATGGCGGTGCCTCCTCCAGTTTTTCGTGGGTGTTTCTGATTTGATTCATTGTGGGCTTGGTATGGTACTGTGGTGGGCTTCAATCTAGGCTATGATGACCATCTTTTTTGTTCGAAAGAGAAGGACGATCGCCGCACCTTGGCGGGGCGAACCCACGGTGCGCAGCCATGGTGCGGTGCCTCCTCCCTCTCTATTTCAATTTTGTCGAGAGTCTGAGCCTATTTGCTTTCATTTTTTCGTGTGGCTTGTGGGTATTTCTTGTTTGATTCATTGTGGGTTTTTGGTT
>JAYDZE010377808.1:0-17248 GCA_034509125.1 Monilaria moniliformis
AAGTTATGGATTGTGTAAATGGAAAAAATCATTTACAACTTTTGTAATGATATTTACCAAAAATATAGTAGGGGGTAATTTAGTAAGAAAATAATATTACTAATAATAAAACCGGTCCGGTTCGATTCAAAATTTAGGGGCATTATGTATATACATTTTATGTAAATTTATATTTATTCTACATATGATTCAATTATAATAAACTCACAACATGAATAGGGAAAATATATGTTCAAATGGAAAGAAACAAAGAGAGAAAATTATGAAAAGGTAATGTGGCATAAAGACTGAGGAGAGAGATTATGAAATTCAATTTTAGTACAACTTTCTCTTATTCATTTTCTTCAATTTTTCTTTCCTTATAAAATATGAGCGACTTGATTTATAAAAAAAAAATTCAATATGCATCTTATATTAAATATTACGGTAGTATATATCTTATGTTAATGATAACAACTTTAGTTTTGTACTATATTTTATACAAAAAACAAATGTGGAATTTGAAACTTATGATCAATTAAAGTGAGATTGATTTAACACATATTTTTATATGATTTTTTATTTCATTTTCTACTTCAGATGTTTTTGTTTATTTAGAAGACATGAATGGGAGATCTCAATTTTCGGCGATTTCGTGGAATAATTGTTTTTTCTTTTAATAATTGTTGGTTATTTGTTTGTTGATAATCTAATTGTAGTTTCCAATTTTACCCATTCATTTCTATGTATCTATGGACTGTTTGGCAGTTATATTGATTAAAATTTATTATTGATAATTAAAAATAAATTATTTAATTTAATTATAATTGCATAATTAATATCAAAACATGTTTGAAGAAACAAAGAGAAATGTATATATTTTTTAAAATTTTTAGAACCAAGAACTTCAACCATACCCACTAGAAGAAAGCACAACACTCTCTCATGAACAAAAATCTGCATTCATTAAAGTATAATAATGAAAGAGAATTTTCAACCCTTTTAATGAAGAGGGTGACTTCTTAGACAAGATAAAAACATTTTTGGAGAATTAAAAAAATGCCATTTTGGTGGGAAGATCATGAATTCATTATGAGCTTATGTTACAAAAAGCTTAAATACATAACATAACGTTTTGAAACAAAGCTTGATGTTATAAAGTGAACCCTGCCAAAACTCCCCTAACAAAGCTACAATGTTGGTCTTTCTTTTCTCTCATTCTGAGTCTTCCCAAAGAAGCATTGTAGCCTGTGTATTTTGAGTCTTCCGAAGAAGCCATGTATTATCTGTTGTGCAAATAACTTGGCATAAGCTCCAAGTTTTGGTGTAGGCCAGCAATGGAGAGAGAGAGAGAGAGAGAGAGAGAGAGCAAGTCAGAAACCTAAGCCAAGCAATGTTGTTAAATGGCCGCCATGGCGGATGGCGGTGGCGGATTTCGAGCAAATCGCCATCGCCAGAGTGTGGCGTTGCAGTATTCCCTGGCGGTGAATGGCGTGGCGCCGTGGCGTCCGTGGCGCGCTATGGCGTCCCGTGGCGCCCAATTACCCGAAACCCGCCCCGAAGGAGATGTGAATGCAGCCACAGCGCTTCGTTCAGTACTTTCAATCAAGCAAAGGCTTCACTTGTGTCTGGTATTCAGTTCTTTTGAATGAATGCTGAATTGGGGATTGATTGAACTTTATAGACACCACTCACCTATCGATTTATTCAATCGCAACATGATAATAGCGAATAAATTTGATAAAAATAATTTTCTGAGACCCTTCTGCTTTGCCTGGATCTGTTTATTATATTTATGTTTCTCGAGTTGTCTATTAAGTTTATTAAATTTGTTCCTATCTAACCTTCTCAGGTAAACTTCCCTCCTTGACTAGCCTCCGGAACTCATTGTTTCCAACTATCTCAAGGTCACCGTTACTATATACACAGAAATTAGTAACCCTACAATGCCTACTTCTTTTTCAATCTAAAAGTTGCTGTAAGAGAATTCTATGTTTTTCTTTACACAATTAATTTCAACCAGTTTTAATGTTTATTAGAGAGCTGTTAATTTTTTTTTTAAAAGAACATCTTCAGTTTCTTTTTTGTTTCTAAAAAAGAATTGGGCTGACAGTGATGCTATACTCGTATAAATGGTTAGTTCTGTTGCTCCACATGAGTAGGCACCTACTAAAATCGAGAAATCATTAAGAAAGTAGCATTCTTTGTTTTCCGGTATCTTTAAGAGCCTCTATACTTTTTTGGACTGGATGAAGTGTATGATTCGTTGATATCTCATCCTTATTTTATGTGAAGATTTGGATAATTTCATCCCACTCATAACTGTGATGAGATATCTCTCAATGTTATGATTTGAACTAAGCTTTCAGCTTTTATCACGGGCTTCATCATTTAGAGTAAACATGTGAATAAGTTGGATGATATATTCACATGCAAGTGTTATACTAGGATCTAACTGTATGTACTATGCTTCTTGGTTTGGATTCTTTCAAATGGCTAGTTAGCAACCCATTTTATACTTACACTTTTTCCTTGTTGGAAACTTGACCTTCCTTTTGACAGGAATTCCCTAGTTCAAGGAGCTTACTCGCTGCCAAAGGAACTCCAATATCTTCACCTTCGATACCAGCTTTACCATCAAGTACTGGAACTGGAAATACTGAAACTCAAAGGGCCATTTCTAAACCTGCAAAGGTTCAAGCGGTTTTAAAGGGAATAAAGCAGGTAGAGCCTCCTATACCCTGTTTCCGAGCAATTGCAAACCTAGATCAAAGAAATCTTGGACCATATTGTTTTAGATTTTGAATTACTTGACTCATTTCCTGGATTGTGTTTACATCTGGAGTAGTAGTGTCAGTATGAATTGGTTATTTGTTTATGTAGATTGGTAAATTAGCTTTTACACTTTGGTCTAATTTTCATTGTTGGAGGTGTTAAGAAGTTTTTTCTTTGGCTAGTGTGGAAAAATTTAGTGATTAGCTTAATTTGTCATGAATTAAAGTAGATTCACGAAAGTTCTAGTCTTGAGTCATGTAGAGGCTAGATGTTCTTCATTATACAGTTCCATGAACTGAAGATTTGTATAGATTCTAATTTGAGCAAGGATTTTTGTACTATACTATACATTGCAGCTCAGTTACTTGATTTATTCATGGGAATTCAGGTATTAACTCTCCTTAATAACTTCCATGTCATATATTAAATTATGAAGTGCTTGGAAATGAAGCTAACTAATTTAACTGTTTGGTTGACATATAATGAGCATCAAGCTATGGTAGCTCACGACATTCGTGCAAACAGGATGGTTGCTTTTTATTTATTTATATTAAGTTGTTCGCCATATTCTTCATATGGGCCTAACCATTGGTTGGAATGTAGGTATTGTAGAGAAGGAACGTGTATAGGTATTAAATTGATGTTCCGTTTTCTTATGCAATTTTGTGGATCTTTTACCCTCTGTTCCCATCTTAACGTGTTAGTTTCTTTCAGAGTCATAAGAAAGTAATTTTGTGGCTGCATCGATCCGTGGAATGTGTGTTGAAGATGCGCTGTTGCAGTTGCAAGTGATGGTGAAGAGAGCTGCTAAAAGTGTCTACCAGGTTATACATTCAGTTCGCGCCAATGCAACACACAATCATGGACTCGATCCTGACCGCCTTCTTGTTGGTTATATTCACGTTTTTTGTCTTTCGTCAAGTTCTTCAGTCCATCGCACTGCTTCTTATTTGGTCGTTATGTAGCTTAGGCATTTGTTGGCAAGGGAAATTATCTGAAGAGGGTATCATACCATGCCAAGGGTAGATCAGGAATAAGAGAGAGAGCAAGGTGTCGACTGACCGTGGTGGTAAGGGAGATAACAGCAGACGAGGAGGCAGAGATAGCTACGTTGAAGGTGCACAACTTCCACAAGCTTACTAAAAGAGAGAAGCGCCTTGTCCCTCGTACACTTATCGAGACCACTCCCGTTTGGGATCGCAAGAACAGATCTAGAAGCCAAGTATCAGCTGCCTTCCATTAGTCCACCACATGTTGCTACATTGGAACTCCAAAATCAAGTTGATGATCACCTGCTTTTTTCTGCTTCAATCTTCTGCAAGAGGTTTATTAGACATTGCTGCTTTCTTCTTGAGTTTTGCCAAAGTTTCCTGTATCATTTATAAGACAAGTGGTGGGCTGGCTATTAAATTTTTACTTCGTTTAAGGTTTTTCAACATGTCATCGCTTCAACTAATGTAGTACTGGTCAGCTGTCCATTTCTGTGGCACAACCATTTCAAGTTTTCCTATACTAATTTGTAGATAAACTTTTCATCTTCCTCTAATACGTTGTTCACCTACTTTTGGTACATGAATCTCTCGTCACCATATTTTATATCTACAACAAAACAATGTTGAAAAACAGTTACTGTTTGGGGGATTGCTGGGAATGAAGCAAATTATCATCTGTTTATTTATTTAGTAGTTGGTACTATACAATTTAGTGCTAATTTCGATTCTTCAATTTATTTTTTTCTTTAGTGTCATATTTACAGATATATATCATACTCTGTCAGATATTACTAAAATGAGGAGGATAAATAAAAAACTTCCCCCCTTAAGAAACTAGGACACTGTATGGATTTTTTATTTGTGTGTGATGTATGCTTGACATAATCGAATGTATCATCATAATATAGAAACATCCTATAAAGATTAATTATTTTTTAGTTACAACTCACACGCACTTCCATACATGCACTCAAGATGACTCGAATACCGATCTATTAGTTGGAGGAAAAAATGCCTTATCAACTAAGATGTGTTTCATCGTCTATAAAAATATATTATTGTAAAACATAATACATATTATCATTGTTATTAGTTGTTTGTCTATTTAGAAATTGAGCTAGACCTATGAAGCCTAATTATTTAAGGGTTTACTGTTAAATAATAGTTTGAACTTTGATTTTATGGTGATTTTTAACTCGAATTTAAAAAATAATGAACATATGCTATCTATCTTCAATCAAAATTTTTGATTGACCGAAAATAAAGTGTATATCCAAAAGCTGATTTAACAACGCTGTCATTCTTCTCAATAAATATATTAGCTTGCTTCATTCACATTCAATTCTTCTATGCCGAATTAGTTTTTGACGATACACGTCAGGTTTAATTGGCCGAAATTTTGGACTCGAATTATTAAATGAGCAATGGAGAAAAGTATAAATTATATTTGTTAATTCGGAAAAAAAATTCACCATGAAATTTAGCTTTGTATCATAATTTAAGAACAATTTAATATGACTGTGACAACTTACTCTACCTTGCGTCTTTATGATGATATCATTTTACTGGATCAGTTGGCTTTGCTACTTTGACGACTGACGTAGCCTACAGCGATTCATATGACTATTTATTAGTCATTGTTTATATACACAAGATTAGTACCCCTCTATTTTCCCACCACACTTAGGTTAATAAACTATTTCTAAACATCCGGCAACGTCTTAGGTTAAGAATTGACACCACCTACGAGAAATATTGCTGTCTGAAGACTGAAAATTTGACCAGTTGGATTAACTAATCAAATACTAGCATATATATCCATTTTGAAATTTCTTGGATTTTTTTAGAAAATTTAATTGGAATTTGCGTTAATTGTTACACTCTGAAAAAAAAACATATTGGAAAGCTATCCCCTGTAAAGCATGTGACATTTGGTGGTGATAAGTCACGAATTTTTAAGAAAATAAAAAATGTAAAATAGATGCTAGCATAGTCCATTGTGCTATTATAGCACTCTTGAGTCTCCACCTGCGTGGGATTGAGGTGTTACAAATGAAATCAAAGCCACCTAGGGCAGTCCTACAAGCAGGTGCATGACGATGATGCCGCGCAATGCAATCAGACTACGGAACGATTAAGTAATGAATGTTTAAATAGTTGATATATGAATTTAATGGACTCTTCTAGAAACTTAGATAAATTATTTTGACAACGGAAGTAGGCCAAGTATTTGCTAGGAGAGAACGAAATAAGGAAAAACAAATAAATAAATAAATAGATAAACAGCTCTCACCATTGCTATAACATACAAAACATTTTTTCTTGTTCTGTTTTTAAACGACTGTAACAATTTCATATTTTGTGACTTAAATTACAAAAGAAGAGCATAAAAGTAGCAGTGAAAACAAAGCCATGAGCACAAATGTTTGACCAAAGTCGGAATGTCTTAATTATGCAATTATAACTGCAACTCCGAAGTGGTTAGCCATCAAGAATTTATGGGACTGAACAATTATTGCATTAATACCTACATGGGAGGGTTTGATTAATGATTAGGATCTGGGACCGGTAATAGCACCTCCGCCTCAACTAGTTATCTTCTTATATAGCATGTCTAAACAGAATGACACCTACACACACATTGCAGATGACATGGCGTTTACCTCAATATTTTTATATGTTTTGTTTCTTGGATTTTGGAGGAGTACAATGCAGCATTGTTGAAATTCGTTACGTTCAAGAAAAGGGCCCCAATCAGCTGAAGTTGTCTCCTTCATTTCGTTTTGAGATCTACAACTCTTTTTGCAGTAAAAACTCCCAGATTTTCTTGAATTCGAAATACCAAATGCACTGTGAGCTCTCTCTCTCTCTCTCTCTGCTTTTTAAGACCATTTCCTGATGCATTTGGTTTTGATTCGTTTCTGTGCGTGTGAATTAAGTGTAATAAGAGTGCATTTGAATTTGTTTGATTGTGAGTTTGGTTTCTGTGTGAGTTTTTTTATAAAAAGATGTCATTTTTGGCAACATTATGTGGGGTGAAGATTGGATTATTTGATCATTAGAAGAGATGACAATGTTTTATGTGGTAATAATGTAAACATAGTTAAGTGTGAACTACGTTTATCATCCATACTTCAAATTTGTATGCAAATTGTGTTTTTCTAAGAAAGCTTTGATGGAATTGCCTCAGATTGCACTCTACATTTCAATTTACATTTGTCTATGTTACTATTACATCAAATGATCTGACATTGGTCCTAAAAGTTTAGAGAAATCTCCCATTTCTTGGAATGCAAATATGGATGGGAAAGGAACTATCTCAGATTATAGAAATAAGATGGATACGACACTAGCTTCGCCCGACTTGACAAACCACGAAAAGCTTCAAACTCTAGTGAGGAATCAAATCCTGCAATCTTCTGATCTTCGGTTTCAAGGTTACCTCATATTCAGCTAATAATCTAGTCCTATACACTTGGCATGAAGAGTAAACACGCGCTTTGCAGGATGCGTTGAGAATGTGGTTGAGAGGAGAAGCAATGAGCTGTCCAATTTTCTTGGCATGTTGAGGAGTACTGCCGATGCTGACAGATCAAATGCTGCCTGGAAAGTATGCTTGCTATCGTATCGATCTGCATCATCCAATTTCGCGTTTATGTGTTTTGTGAATTTTGTTTGTATATTTTGTTACACTAATTTTTTCTCTTTACTTTGTAGGTAAAACAGGACACTGAAGAATTTAGGGTTATGTATCGGGAAGGACTCGAAGGAACTCCTTTTCACACACTGCTCGTCGAGGGCTATGTGGACGGGCCACTTGATGTTTGTGAGCAGTTCATATGTTCCATGTCTTGGATATATGATTCTTTTTTATTCATCGTCGCGCGTATTTTGATCAAGTTTCCCATCTGTAACAGGTCTGTGTATTTCATGGGAGTCTGGCCTCTACAAGAAATGGTAATTTAATTCATATGTATTTATGTATATCACAGAAGAACTAAACTAGTGTTTCATTTTTCATCATTCTGCAAGGTGGCCTCAAACTGCTATTCCGACTTTCAAAGTCGTTTCATCGCATTGTTTGCAGAGAGTTGGAGCTGGCGAACAGATATCACTAGTGAGGTAATAATGCTCACACGAGCTTACTCACTGCTTGACCCGATTGCAAGCCTGATGTTGTTGATATTAACTTGATTACTTGGAAGAAAGGGTGAAGGTTTCGTGGCCACTATCAAGCAGAGAGGCTGTGATTCATTATTTTGCATTTGAGTACTTCCAAGACGATCTAATGGTGGTGCTCCTCAACTCGGTAAACCATGAAATCTAGTTGTATTTTCCCGTTGACACAAAGCTCCCTTAACTATTCGAGATGAAAATGAAAAGATAAATCTATTATGCAGATCTCCGACTCAGAGACAATCGACGGACATAGTCACGGATTCACCAGAGATGGGATACCTAATGCAGAGGAAGTGGTGAGAATAGATTTTGTGGGAGGGTTTGCATTGCAGAAGGTGACTGCAGAGAGGAGTTACTTCCGGTACGTATATACCTAATGTTGGAGTGACTTTTGTGAATAATCTCCTCATTCGACAAATTGTGAAGTTGTCTTGTTGCTACAGGACGATAGCAAACATGGATATCAAACTAGACTTTGTTCCTCCCTCGTTACTTAACTTCATCTCAAGGCAGCTCGTAGGCAGTGGTTTCAAGCTCTACAAAAAGGTGGGTATCAATCTGTTTGAGTATTTGGATCATTCAAGAATGTCAAAACCAACTAATGCTTTATTTTGAGGTGCATTATTGAACACATCAATAACAAATTATGAGCTCTTGTGGTTGGAATTCTTGAAACATCACAGGAAGTTGCTTCCGTTTCTAAAGGTGATCAGAAGTTTTGCGAGGCTCTAAAGGATCCACTTTATGCTCGTGTTCGCAAGGCTCTTGATTCAGAAAAATCAACAGTTGTAGAAGACGACAAGAGAAGCACATTTGGTATGCTAAGTGGAGACGAAGATGACAATGTTGTCGACTCAAAAGCCAAGAGAAACGAGCTTGAAAAATCCGAGGATCTTAAAGAAGAAGATACACAAGGAAGCGAAATGTTGGATAATTGCAGCTTGAAATCATCATATTGTTCAAGTGGTGGTAGTTGCAGTGGTGGCGAGGAAGAAAGTTCTAGAGACGAAACAACAGAAGGTTCTAGAAACGAAACGAGACAGAAGGTTCCTATCAGTGGGGAGGTAGAGAAGGCTCTGCTAACATTGGAAAATGTCATTGCCATATTCAAGCTGCAGAGAAGTGAAACTCAACCTGCTATCAATGGCTTCAGTTCAACTAATTTACAGTATGATCAAATTAGCAGAAACTGCGCTGAATCTTCTGATAGGGAGATGCAAACTTCGGCTTCAGTTGAACCAACAATCGCTTTGGAGAATCATGCTTCCAGGTATAATAATCATTTTTAGTAATCACACCATGATGCCCTAGTTTCTGAATCAAATTTCCAACCACCGTGGGAAACGATCATGACAGTTGGTGTCGTTATTGAAACAATTTATAAAGCATGTCTAATAATAGAATCAAATCAACAATGGTGGAATTTTTTGGTGATTAATCCATAATTTGATGTTTGCATGGTTGTTGTAATTTGCATGAAAACATGATTTTCAGGTTGAGAAGGGAGACAAATCAAAGCAAAAAAGCGGCGGATGTGGAGCAATCTAATTGTAAGAGCAGCGCCTTGCAGTTGCAACCATCCATGAATCTCAAAGTTGAAAATGATTTGGAGAGTATGAAAGTAGTAAGTCAAAATAAGAAACATAGGTTTTGCTGCTTTGCGTTTCATTTACCTCTACTGAGATGATGTATATATATTGTATGTATTCAAAATGAAAACCTAAAAGAAAAATATGTTGCATCTGCTCTTCAAAAAATTCAAGTATTTTAAATATGTTGTACATGTTAGATTAATATTGATTAGTTTGTGAGATGGTTTGTTTTTTTTCGTTTTTACTTTCTCATTCTGAAAATACAAACACAAAATCAAGTGCTTGTCTCTAGAAAATTTGGATTCACAGGCTTCTGTGTTAGTTCAATTTAAAATTTGCGGGCTGATTCGATTGGAGATTTCTTATCTGACAAAATTCAGCTTGATTATTCCACATCCGATTAGCTCGCAAATCGAGTAAGATTGACCCGAAACCTGATGTGTTGGCCCTAGGTGCGATTATTGCTTATTCTACCGGCTTGTTTGGCAACTTGTTCGACACTTTAATGATAATTTTGATAAAAATAAATAACTACATAAAAATAAAATAAAATTAACCCTCCAATTTATATTTAATCCACATATACATTAGATTTTTACTAATATAATTAATAATAGATAAACGAATTGGAAAATTCATTTACTAAAAGAAATATTTGAATACTAAAATATTATCTAAAATTTATTGAAATATATATATCTTATTTTAATCTTACAAATCTTAAAATAAGTTTTTTTAACATGTCAGAACTATTAGATCATTCAACAACTCAAAATTTATCAAAGATCATTCTTATTCGATGTCATTTTTTTAATTTTTATACTAATAATATTTAATTGTATTTGAATTTAAGTATATAATTCAAAAAAAATCAATTAAATATTCTACATTATATAAATATGAGCAATTTTCTCCATTAAACATTAAATAGTTCATGTATCCCGTTTCAGAAAACTTGTTAGGATGTTGTACGATGTGCTTATCATTTCTATAATAATGGTAGCATCACAATCTTTCTTAAGTATGTGATCATATTTTTTGAACTAATACATAAATAGACTCATTCTTGAAAAAGTGCAAACTCTTATTTGCACACGAAATTGATTACATGGATATTCTGATGGTAATATTTTATTTTTGTTATAAAGTTCTAAATTGTCAAACTATATTATATTTTAATATTGTAGTGTTTTTGAATAATTTATTATTAATTTTAGATTCATTTCTGAACACTTTGACTCTACGAGCCCAAATTTTTGTTGAATAATTTAACATTAATTTTATGTTATGTAATCTTAGAATTTTTTTTGGAATGTTTTAAACTTTGAATTTTATGCTTGTTATAAGATTTATATATTTAATTTTTGTATATTTATTCATTATAAATATAAGATCCTTAAGAAAAAAATATATAAATTAATTTTCATCGTTAGTTTTTAGCTCGATTAACCTACTCGGCTAGCCCGAAGATCGAATGTTTAGGGTTCGAAGGTTAGGGTTGAAAATTTCTTACTCGATAAAATTCTAACTCAATTCGCCCGCATTCTGAGTAGGACTAACCCAAAACTCGATAGGCTAACCCGATTGACATTTCTATGCCTTTGAGATTTTTTAATCTTTGATCTTTTTAATTTTAAATACTACTTCTTTCGTATATGATAAAATGTCTCATTTTGCCAAAAAATGGTGTCCATCATTACATGTCTCATTTCACTTTTATTATTTTAGATAAGTGGACTTCAAATTCCACTAGCTCATTCCACTCACATTTCATTATAAAACAAATGTATAAAAATAGGATTCATATTTCACTAATGTTTTCCATCCATATTCCTTTACATTTTTTAAAACTCGTGCCAAAACTAAATGAGACATTTTATAATGATCAACCATGATTAGTTATCTAGGCTACCGTTATGTCCGTTTATTTTATTTCCAACTTTCATTTATATCGAGTACAATAGCCATTGTTGTTGTGAGATTGTGTATACTTTCTTCTTCCTCTAGTGAGTTTGTGATCTTGTAATCCTCCATCTAAATCGATATAAGTCGGTCGAGTCTTTATTTTCCCGTAGATATAGATCCAGTTTTTGGACCGAATCACAAAATTTCAAGAGTTCTTGTTTTGCATGAAGTTTCCATAGTTAGTGTATGGTGTATTTTTCCTTATTTCTCGATCTTTTTATTGGTGGATTGCGATCCAAACAAATCTAAAATCTTACCATAAATGAAGCTTTAAAAATTTTGTCGTCAGCTAGAGGTGGTACATGATAATATTTCATGTTTGTGTGGCTTGCATGACTTCAATATTAACTATAAATTAAGACCAAATTTTTTCAAAACATTATTTTCAACGCACAAAATTACTAGCTTGCTTAATATTTTTTTTTCCGAATATAGACAAATATGATGTTTTCAATTTAATTTTGAAAAACTTCTTTTTGTTGAAGCTACATTAATCAGTTTAAACTACAATATTCTATATGCAATAGAAATTCTATTAATATAATCTGAAGTGTTAACAAACTCAAAAATTTGAAAAATCAACCCTATTTTCAAGTATAAATAGAGAAAATTTCATTTTTTCAAATAAAAATTAATGATCTATAAATAATAAACTTATTTTAAAATTTGCGGCCCCCACAAATTTGGGTGCCCTTGACCTTTGCTCTATTCGCCTTATAGATTAGCCGGACTTGTGTAGTGATCCTGATTACATATGATATAGTAAATCCAAAATATATCCCATGGCTATATATAAGATAATACTTTAATTAATGATATATATATATGTACACACATATCAACTGCAGTTTAAAAATAAAAACTACTCCCTCCGTCCACCAAAAATTGTCTTATTGGTGGACGGCACGAGTTTTAATGCACAATTGGTAAAGTAAGAGAGATAGGGATAAAAAGTGATTGGAGATAGAAAAAATAGTTGATAAAGTAGGAGAGAGAAAAAGAAAAAATGGTTGGAGAGATAAAAAGTGGTGAATCCAAGTGGTATAAGTTGTAAATAAATTAATGTTTAGTGGTATTTTGTTGTGAGAAATTTTCTATAAATGGAATGGGACCTTTTTTAGTGGATGGACCAAAATGGAAAAATGAGACTATTTTTCGTGGGTAGAGAAAGTATTTCTTACTTTTATTGCGTTTTGATTCGGAAGAAAATATTATAAATAATTCTTAGACCGCCTAAGAAAAATCCTTCCCCAAGGCATCGGGTGGTCGGGATTACCGTAATTGCCCCTCCCCCTCCACTATATGAAAAACAGACTACTCCACAAAATTGAAAACGTTCTAGATCAATCGCGCAATCACAAATACAAAACCCTCCCACTCTTCAAGAATTTGGCAATCATCAACGATGGGTTGGCTGTCGAAGAACGATGATTTCGGCTATATTTCCCCTTCCTCCGGCGACGTCAGCGAATTTCGGCGCTCCTCTGGCAGCGGTGATAATGGCGACTGCTGCGCCACGCGGAAGGTGGTGAGATCACAGTGCCGCACCGAGGAGGTCGAGCCTGAAAAATTCGTGCGCAAGTGCGAGAAGACCGAACAGATATTCAAGGACTGCGTTGGAAGGTAATCAAATGCTAATCTCGAATTTGAGGGTTGAGATGTTGTAATTCGATTGTGTGCGAACAGTTCTAGGGTGTTAATTCTTTAAAAGAAAAAACACTAGTGTATTAATTTATTTATATTTCTTGGGGAATTATTTTGAGTGGTATGGGGAAAGGAGGGTTTTGTACGCTTATTTTAGGTTTAATTAATCTAATTGTGGATGAAGCTGTATTTCTAATGCATTATTTTGCCTGATGTTGTGTGATAGATGTGCATGTTGATGTATATTATTTCTTGGCTGCTGGAAATATTGTACTATGTTTTAGCCATATTTGTTAAGCATGATTATAGGAATTTATGAGGTAGCTCGGATTGAGGTTCACTACTCTGAAATAATGAAAAACGTCTCCATACATTTCGAATAATAGAGAAGAACTGGTGTGTGATTTACTGCGCTGAACCTTAGGAAATGAAATGACCCTTGAGCTGCAAAGTCTGCTAATTAACGAGAATGACTATATATTTGGCCAGAGTTTGATTTCTGAAACAACTAGCGCTTTACATGCTTGACGGGGCAATACAAGTGTTTTTCACGAGTATTGTTAATAAACATTATCATTGAGAAGTCAAAATTACCTAAGAAAACTTCTATAGGGTTAATAATTAAATTAGTCCATTGATGTCTTCTTAGGTAGCCTTGACTTAAAAATGAGCGTTGGTTAAAAAATTAAGCAAACATTGACAATTTAAAGTCATCATGCAAGGATGAGAAGAATGTAATGACAGGGGTTGGAAGGTAAGCAAGTGTAAAATGGTAATCAAAGATCATAACAATGTTAGAAATGATTCTTTTGAAAATCAAAAATTATAAACTTTAGACAGTGAAATTAGATCTCGTAGTACGAATTAGATCTCGTAGTACGCTATGTCTCATACTAATAGCAGTGCAACAGAAAATCATAGGAAAAAAAGGAGAAGATTGACAAGCTTTTGGAGATTTATTTATGCCCTACAGCATTCCTTTTGCAAAATCATATGGTTAGTGTCCTGATTTCAGAACTAAGGTTCAAATTTAATAATAAAGCCTTTTCATAGAGTTTTCTCTAGCTCTAGTGCCAAGAGTAAAGAAAACTCATTTTATTCAAAAAGTAACACTTTCTCCAAGGAGTGATTGATTGTTTAACTTACAATTGGTAGATTATATTTTTCTTAAGAGATCTTAAAGTGTTATATGTTACTTTGCAACTTGGATAGTTTTTATGGTAAAATTTGGTCAAGTATGATGCTCAAATGAATGATTGAAGCTCAGGTAGCATTTTAAATATACTTTTTCCTCATTACTTATGGAAATCAACAATGAAATGTGCTTTCTATAGAAGTATGAGTTACACTTCCTATCGCCAATTCTTGGCTGATTAAATTTGGTGATTTCGCTCAGGCCCACTGAGATGGTAGAAGCCAACAAAGAGTACACCGAGGAAGATGTGACTGACCACATGGTTAAAGGTTCATTTTCATTCAAGTCCACGGAACCTGAATCGTCTCATTTCCCTGGGCTGCGCAGTGACATTGAGGCTATTGAACGCAGCTTATTTGGTAGCATTAACAGATTTTTTGAAGCCGCTGAAGAGGTGAAAAATGATTTCTTCAGTTCAGTTGGTGTCCCGGGCATATTCCACGAAGAGTTTCCACCATCGGAGAGACGTGGTATTCCTATTGAGAATTCCCCTCCAAAAGAAGCTCTTCCCAATGGAGAATTTGATCTTTCCGGCTTGGCAAGAGATGTGTGACACATTAAAACTAGAAATTTGCTAGTTTATGGTTTTACAATAAACATGTAACGACTTTCGTCGGGTTTTTTTGTGACGAATTTCTTCCTTATAGATGGGATCCTACAGTTTGGAATCTTATGTTTCCGGAAGCACAAATTAGTATGTTTTGTCTGTGAAAAGAATGCATATTTAGGTTCTTATATTTCGGAAAAATAAGGTCCTTGTACAAAATCTTGATCCATATATTTTTATTTTTGCGAATCAGATTCTTTATATCTTAATCCATGTTTGAATTATATTAGTGTGTAACCGTCGATATTTAGCAAAAAATCACTTTACTTTGTGATTTCTTTTTATTTTATATTATTTTTATGGTTATAGCATATGAAATAATTTTAATATAAATCTTTTCTTTAACTAATTTAATTTTGCTGAATTAAATTGGTGATACAATTTTAAATGATGGATATGAAATAATTTACACAATATGTGTATTATTTTGTCTAAAGAGAGTGTGAGAGTGGGCAGTAGTTTATGTTGTAGGTTATAAATAATTGTCGTTTCTATCTTGTTTCCATAACATAACTATAGCATAGTTAATGTAATTTGTAGCTTGTATTCTCTGCTTCTTAGTGAAATTCAATGGCTTTCTCATGAATGTAAATCTTTACGATCAAATCATGTAAATCTTTATCCCTTTTGTTTTTTGTGTGTGTGATTAAGTGTTACGTTGGTTCTAATATTAAATCATAACAGTAAAATGATCTCACATGTGATTCTCCCAAAAACATTCATCCAATATAAGATAACTACCCAGTATTAAAAAAGATTTGAAAATTTGTCTGCATCTTCAAATTCGAGCATAATTTCCAGTAATTTCCAGAATTTATCTTATTTTACTCGTTGAAATGCATAAATTTTGACGCTGACATATCAGGTTGTATCATGTTTGAAACAAAGAAGCAAAAATTTGTTAAATCAAATCAGTTAATCATATTTATAGATGTATATGCCTCTGTTAATAAATTTATGAAAGCCAGTGAGGAGGCTCACGCCGGCAGCACTCCCATCTTAAAAGTTGGACATCATATGTTATATTTTTCACAAGTTCTGGAAAACATGCTATGCATAATTAATCATGCAAAAACTTGGTTGCTCACCACTCACTAACTCAAAATCTATGACATTGGGATTCATAGAGACTCTTAGCTCCAAAAATGAACTGATCCAAGATTTCTTTAACATTCATTACTCGAAAAATGTCCTTGTGCTTTGCTTGCTCTATACTTATATATTTACAAAACAAATACATTTTTATATAATTCTCCGAATTAACAAAAAAGAAATCCGTATATTTCATGTGGTATATAAATAATACCACACCATACACGTAATGTTGCAATGCACGATCATATTGTTTATTGAACGCCATAACATCAAACTATCATTATCCACTCAACATGTATACAATCAATTGAAAATATCTTGAATTATCCATAATTATTATAAAAATTATAAATCAGAATCCAAAATCGTAGCAAGTAGATATATTACGCTTAGAAAACCCTACCTACATTATTCCCTCACCCCCTCCATCCTCTCTCCCCATTCTCGTATATTTCAATAAAACAGGGAGAGAGGATTCAACACCCTAATCCAAATCAAATATTCTTTACGTAAGGGAGAGAGAGAGAGACACACACACACATATATATATATAGAGAGAGAGACAGACAGACAGTGAGACAGAGAGAGAGAGAGATAATTCAAAACCCTTTCCATTTCCTCAATCGCCATTTTCTTTTCTTTCTAATTCACCCATTTGTTCTTGAATTATCTATTATATTGTGGGTTTTTTCTGGGGTTATCTCAGCTCCCCTTTTTAAGATCTTTGCTTCTTCTCCATATATGCACACTTATTTGATCATACACTAACACCTTTCAAGTGGTTTCAACACTTTTCCATTTTCAAACACTGATTTTGCAAAAGAACATTTTCCCATCATTTTTTGCAGTAATTGTTGTTAAATCATCAATTGCTTTAATTTGATCATTTCATTACACACATCAAAATCTCATAAATATGTATAGCATGTGATCTTGTACAAAACAAAAGAATTGATCATACAGATGGTAAATAAGTGCAGCATCAATGCAAAGAGTTGCTGGTTCTCCACAATCTCACAAACACTATGGTGGGCTAAGTGGCCAACCATGCTCTCTTACCATCACAAGAAAGAGAAAGAAGACCCCATCAAAGCCATACAAACAACCTCTGCTCCTCCTCCTCCCCCTGTCCAGCCCAGCCCCCCTCAGGGCTTTTTTCTGCATATGGAACAGTATAAGATTTAAGTTCCCCGTGTGGGAACTTTTTTTTTTAAATTCCGTATCT
>JAYDZE010377919.1:0-17244 GCA_034509125.1 Monilaria moniliformis
TTATTTACGCATTTACATCTTCTTATATCACATATCTAGAGTTCAAATATCAAATTATTCTAAATTTCATATTTCTTAGTTTATGTTCAACTCATTCTTAATGTACTTAGAATGATTTAAATCTTATTACTTACTTGTTGATTTACATACATATTCACAACTTATTCACACGTATACACACACGGCCCTTATTCGGGCGTCACAGTTCCATAGTGGGTGTATATATATTTCACATGCGTGAATTTTCTTATCACATTTCTATATGTCTCAACATATTATTTTTGATTCTACCCATCTCATTTTGTATTTCTTTTACATATTATTTTATATTTCATATTAGTCGATTTAATTAACTTTTCAAGCACCTTCTCATCATCATATTCACATCTTGTTATATGTTTATCTTTATCCGAATTCTTGATTTTTATCAAATCAATATTTTATAAAGTAATCCTTAATATATTTCAAACTTATTATATTCACCCCTTTTTGATTCTTGATATTATCTAAAATTTTCACTTGCAAGACCATATAATCTCATTTACAAAATTTGGAGATTTTTGGCTGACTCAGTTGAAATGAGACTGAAACTTCTTGTACATGCGCGTCGGGGGCGCCTTCCGGACGGCGTGCGTTGTATGCATCGGCAATTCTCGTTTTCGATGACCGGATCTCGCTTTTGTCGATGTACCTCGAAGACCCGCTTCGTTTCTTTCACGATGTACATTGCTCGAACGTCGCAGGAGATTGACTCGTCAAAGATTTCGATGTTGTCCAACGCCTGGGTGGGGAGCTCATGGGGGTATGCCCCTTGGGGCATCGACGTGGGATGCGTCGACGATTGGGCGAAACCCGAAGTGTTTGGACTATAGCCCCTATGAAGGAACTAATTTCGCCACTGATTTTGATAGTCGTCACCAGATATGGTGGTTTTTGAAAATATAGTATGTGTGTGAAGAAGTAGAAGAAGAAGTTGAGAGAGAACGGAAGAAATAGTGTGAAAATGAAGTGAGAGAAGAGAGTATTTATAGGAGTAACCGTTGGTAAAGGTAGGGAAATGATTTTTATTTTTAATTAGATTTTTTCAAATTTAGAAAATAATGTTGACGCGTAGACGCTCACTCGCACGTCCAACAAATTGGTGCAACGCACCCTTCTCATTGTCTCGGATTGCTGATGCCCTTAGAGCTTTATACAAGTTGGTTTCCTAATAATTCCAAAATAAATAGTCCCACCAAATAAAATTAAAGAAGTACTACATCTTCGGTGAATCTGGGTTTTCTTGTAGTAGTTGAAACCGTCAGTCTTAAATGGGCTTAGCCACCCGTTTACCTGTTAGGTGAAGCCTAAAAAAGTGGTCAATTGGCCCATTAAGAGGCTGTCTGCTAGTTTATGCTATTAATTAATATAATCTTGTATTTTTTCTTCATAATCTCAGTAATTCTGAGACGAAATTCGAGTACAAGTCTATCTATGTGGGATATAGATAGCATTAAAATACATTACAACCGACTTGAGATAAAAGTTAGTCAAAACACTTATTATTATTATTATTATTATTATTATTATTATTATTATTATTATTATTATTATTATTATTATTATTATTATTATTAGGGTGTGAAACTCAATTGATTTATAACATACATTTTATGTCGACCGTATATAATCTGTTGATGTTGGACTGCAGGGCCGACCCTTATGTGAGGCTCATTGGACAATTGTCTAGGACCAAATTTGAGGGGGCCCAAATTTAAAAAAGAACCAAAAAAAAAAAAAAAAACTGTTACACTTATATGACAAGAAAATTTAATCCTAGCACTTCTAAATTCAAGTTGCAATCCGTGTTTAGCTCTCATGTTTATTCTTTTTCTCTCTGCCGAAATCCCGAGTTCCATATGAAAAATAAAAAAGTTATGTTCCAATGGCTCTCACCTTCCAATGGCTCTCACCTCTCAATTTCACGACCCATGCTTGACTCTCTCACTCTCTTCTTGGACTATGTGCTCGACTTTTCGTCTCTGCGCAGTCTATATTTTCTTTTTATATGTTTCATTGCGTCTAAAGAACGATTCTCGAAGCTTCATTTCTCAATAAACTCTTTTTCGCTTTCAGCCTGGAACCTCCGAAATGTCAAAAAAACCGACCGTGGTCCTACCTAATTTCTACACCATATCCAAATCATTAAATTGTACAAGACAACACTAATATATTGTTGAATATATTCTTAAGTCCTAATATAAAACTATAAGATAAGATTCTTTTCATAATGGCGTGACTACTCATAATTACCTTTGGTAGTGGGGGAATTGTAAGCTGGTACTTCAAGCTTAAACTTATTGTTTCAGCCCATTTTTGCTGCTCCTAAACAACTTTTCAAACTTGGCTTCATTATTTTATTTAGTTCCATCATTGTAGTTAATTAAAAATCTAGTTTGTTTTGTAAAATTTAATATTTTGTCATCATTTCATGTAGTCAAAGAAAAGAAATTCAACACGGCAGTCGACCTCAAAAATAAAAAAAATTGAAGGGGAGTAAAACTTAAAGAAGAAGAGTTGAAAACATGTTCTTAGAAGCAATCATACAAGGGCATGCTATTATATTTGGTAATATTATTTCATCATTTTATAGATAGGAACCTAACTCCCCACATTTGATGAATGACCACGACCATAATCAATTCACATGACTTCAAGTGTCTAACAACATAACAATAATATGCAAATTAGTTCACTGTTAATCAACTCAACATGCGATGTTATTGCAAATTATATTAATTTTTGAAACGCTTTAATAATGTCCAAATCATACATTTGTATTCAGATAGGATTTTCCGCATTTTTTGTAGACAATTTGGAGTTAGAGATGCCATAGGTCGTCCAACGACTTACTTATTATTGCATTGGAAATTGCTGCGGAGAAGTTATGGCTTACCGACGGTTCGAACGGCCATTTCGGACTTTTTATGAAAAATTGACAACGCCGGAAGATGATTGATACCATAGATTTTAAAAATTATCAATCAATTTTAAGTTTTAAAATCAGGTATAAATCTAAATCTCGGCTACAAATTCGCATAAAAAAATCAAAAGACTTACAAATCAAAAGGTTTTGAATTATTAGGGAGGTTCGAAAAATGAGTTTAATTTGTAACAAAATCCGCAGATTGTAATTTAATTAGTAATTAACCATTATTTTTAGTTATTATTGAGTAATTGTGCACGGATCCTTGAGATTTTTTTTTTCTTGAACTAAATACTCGATGCCACTATATTTCTCAGGCTATCTAGACCGAGTTTTCATTGAGATGTATGGAAAAATTAAGAGGAGTTTATAAGGGCATCAGCAACGCGAATCTTGTGATCTGTTTCTCTGGGACGAGACGCATACGGGACGCGTTGTGGGAGCGGATGGAAAGGTGACGGCCTGACTTGCCACGCGTGCTTCTGTCCGCAGCCAAGGAGATGGACGCGGTGAGCCTACTCGTTTGCATGCAAGTGAATTTCATTTTTGCAAGTTTTTTTATTATTCTTTTTTTAATTCGAAAAAAATGAATTTAAAAATAGGAAAAAAAATCCTACACTATCTATTATCCAATGGGGCTCTTTTTTTTTTTTTTTATCACCTCAACTCCTTCTATCCAGTCCTATAAATATCCACTTCATTTTCACACCATTTCATCTCAATTTCTCAATTTCTTCTTCATCTTCACTCATATCAAATTCGAAATTCCACTGTGTCCGGTGACGACAACCAAAATCAATGGTGTGATTGGTTCTTTCGTGAAGGGTACGATCCAACCACTCTATCGTTCGATATAAACAATATATCGTTTGGAGGCGTCACTGCAGGTTTTGCCTAGTCGTCGACGCCCCAAAGTGCATGTGTTCCTGACATCCCTATCTAATCATTGAATTTCATCCAAATTTCCGATGAGGCATTCTCACGCTACATGCGAGCGAAATTAGAAATCACCCAAATTAAATTGATGGTGCAAAATAAATATAGAATGAGATACCACATACTTATAAACTTTAATCAAGATGAGATGTGATTAGTTACCAATGTGGAATAGGAGAATGATGAGAATAAAAATAAATGATGAAATTGCAAACGAATGAGATTTGACAAAAATTGGAATGAAGAAATTCCAACATGTCACAGAGAAAAGAGAATGTTGAATGTTTTAATTTTATTATATATGAGATTAAGTATGCTCACAATCACACCTATTCTATCATTAAATTTGAAGGACAAAAGACTATGGGACACTACAAAATATGCTAATTTTATGTGAATCTTAAAATTCCATAATAGGCGTGTAGTATAATTACTAATTTTGACATGGGGTTTTAAAATTTCAACGAATGTACACGAAGCACACGTTTGAGTCGCACGAGTATTTAAATTATATTAATTGAGAATTAAAACTTATCAAATTAAATTTTCTAATAGAAAATATAACTATATATTTGACCAACTTATTAATTGATCAAATTATACTTAAGGTAATTATAGTGTAACTATATTTAATTTTCTTATTAATAAAGAGAATAAAAGACCTACTTTTATATGAGTTTTCATCCGATGAAGTTTCAATAAAAAGTTCGATATGAGATAAGAAATCATAAATAAAATAAAAATATATAAATGAAGAATTTTATATAAATAAAAATATTTAAATGTAATTGCACCATATAGAATAGAGGATGACTATGAGACTTAGAATCACTACTCTTATTTGATAATGATATTTATACATTATTATAAAATAAAACTAATAGATAGTGTCACCACATTCCAGTAAAGTCATTCTAGGTAGACCAGCACTAGGTCTTTCCGTAATAATTAGTGTGACCCCAAACTTTGAATATTGATTAATGTTGTTTATTACATGCTGTTAGTCTACTTAAATTGTGTGAACACCGGAACCTCAGGTTTGGCTCTAAATGTGGCTATCACATTTAAAGGAGTCATACATAACTCAACAACATAGTAACATAGATATAACTCGAATGATTAAAATCAAATGGTTTGTATTATTTTTATTTCTTAAATGGAGCTCATGTTTTAACCTCGACGAAGATAAGTGTAATGAATCGACACGTGTCTTGGTCAAGATAATGGATAGTAATTTATTTATTTATTTATTAGTTGGATCAAGATATTTGTGTCGCCAAATTGTGGTCCTTCTGATTCTAACTTTATAAACCAAGTAAAAGTCCAAACTAACATAAAAGAACACACATCCCTCTCATTTTCCTATAAGACCACCTAAGGTAAATTCCCATGGAATTTTGTCACTAACTATTTGTTAGTTAGTTAGTTGTCTCATTTACACAAAGGTACAAAAAGACTTTAGTGACCCTTTAGTGGTCCTATCTCCCATGGTTGAGTTGCACTTCATGTCCCATAAATGTCATTTTGTGTCCAGTTGGAATTACTTGGGGTTGATCCCCTTATTATAAATAATTCGTCATTATAATTGCATAAGTTAATCATCAAAAACTAGTGAACAAGTTACGTGAAAGCATATCTCAAGCTATTGGTTCTAATCAAAGAACGTGATTCTCGACATATATACATATAGCAACGCAATACAATCACGAAACTATCAAAAACAAGGCAATAGCTGAGATATTATGCATCAATGATCAAACCATGTGTATATAAATTGGACATTGTAGCCAAAAATGAGAATGGCAAATGAAAAACATAGACGATTAAGTAAAAAACAAAACTAAGGAGCAGTTTCAAGAAAACAAGAACAAGAAGAAGAACAAGGCTAGGGGACTCAATGTACCACTTTCCTCTTCATTGTTGTGCAACTGGTTCAAGATCCTTGAGCAATCCAACCACTTGATGCATGCTCGGCCGCTTCGAAGGAGCTTCGGCCGTGCATAGGTATCCAATCTTCAAGGCCTCGACTATCTGTGTGTCCGGACCCGTTCCACGGATCTTTGGATCGATGGCTCGTGAACCCTGGCTCCTCCTCACCAACCCTCGCACCCAAATCACTAGGTTTCCTTCCTTGTCGTCTGGATAGTCGTCTCCAATGGGCTTTTTCCCAGTGATGAGCTCGAAGAGTATCACTCCGAATCCATACACATCAGATTTCGGGGTGGGGGCTTTCGGTGAGCCACTTTCTGGCCGAAGAAACTCGGGAGGCACGTATCCTGGTGATCCATGAGCAAGCTCATCATCAAGGTCATTCCCGAATATCTTAGCCAGTCCGAAGTCCGAGAGCCTTGACTCCAACTCGAAGTCAAGATAAACACTGCTCGCCTTGACATCTCTGTGGATGATGGGAGGCGAGCAGCCGTGGTGAAGGAAGGCAAGTGCACGAGCAGTTCCGAGCGCAATCTTGTGTCTAAATCCCCAACTCATGAGCAAGCCTCCCGAGCCATCGTTCCGTATCCCATGATTCTCGTCTTCCCAAGTATCAGTGCTCCAGTCCTCCGTGGTCTGCACGCCTAGGGGCAGATCGTATAGCAAGTTGTGAAGGTTTCCATTTTCCATGTAATCATAGATGGCGATCCTCTGCTCCCCGGCCAAGCAGTATCCGGTGAGAGGGACGAGATTAGGATGCTTGATACGGCCAAGATACTCGAGCTCTCTGGCAGCCTCCTCGTCTGTCATCATGGATCCATGGACCAAGACCTTGACAGCAACATGAATGCCTCCTGGCAACATGCCACGATACACAGGGCCGAACCTCCCCTCAGCTAACAATGTATCTTGATCAAAATGAGACGTTGCAGACAGGAGGTCCGCTAATGTGAACTTGAGCAATGGCTTTTGAAATATCACCACAGGCACTGTTGTGGCTTGCTTCACATCAGCCACACAAGTAGTTGAATCCGTGTGGAATGAGAAGGGTCCCGAGATAGTGAGCTCTTCCTTGCTAGAACTCTGTTTCACTGCCCACATTGAGGTTTTCCTTCGACACCCAAATGCCAAAAAGAGCAGCCCCACAAGCACAAAAACCATCGAGAGGGTTAGAGCCACCTCGAGCTTTAGGCCTCTATGCTTCGGAGCGTTCCTCTTGAAGAAGGCTGGATTCGCAGCAATAGGGCAGTTGTTCACTGATCCAATAAACGCAGTTTGGAGAATCTCCAAGGAGAATTGTGACCCGCAAAAGCTAAGGTTGTTGTAAGAGAAGTTGAACCTCTCCAACTCATGGAGTTTTTGTATGAGCATCAATGGGATCCCTCCTACTAGCTTGTTACAAGAAAGATCAAGAACTTGGAGATTCTTTGTAATAATTCGAGGTATACGGTTGCTAAGATTGTTTTTGGATAGATCAAGAATCCTCAAACTAGTCAAGTGAGAGATATTACTAGGAATCTCACCAATCAAATTAGTCCCTGATAAATTCAGACACTCTAAACTAGAAAGCATATCAACTTGCAAGAACTCTTGCTTTCTAAACCTATTGTGTGCAAGATTAAGGTGTTTAAGATTCACAGCACGGCTTAAACCAGTCGAAAATCTCCCACTAAACGCATTCTCAGATACATCCAAATGCAGCAAATTCGACCAATTGAAGGTGGAGTTGAAGTTTACCTGAGCAATGTGGCCTTGAAACTGGTTCCTGCTCAGATCAATTACCTCCAATGGCCCTACAAAAACACCAACAACAGAGCCCTTAAACAGATTGCCTGAAATGTTAAGAAGCCTAATCGATTTCATCCCAGCAAAATCCATATCCCGGCCCAAAACGCCATTCCCAGCAAGGTTCAAGAACCTCAGCTGAGGCAATGCAGCACCAAAGCCAGTTGGGAGAGAGCCATTCAGCTTGTTTTCTGAAAGATCAATTGAGACCAAAGATTGGCATTGCAATATGCCCAATGGGATTCTTGATTCGAGCTGGTTGCGGCTGAGGTTGAGGGCTTGCAAGGTGAGGAGGGAGCTGACTGCTTCAGGGATGCTCCCAGAAAAATTGTTGAAAGAAAGGTCTAAGCTTTGGAGTTGGCCAAAGTTGCCTATGTTACTAGGTAAAACCCCAGAAATATGGTTATGTGAGAGGTTGAGATTCTTGAGAGAGCCCAAATCCCAGAAATCATTAGGTAAGGCTATGATATAGTTGTTGCTGAGATCCAAAGATTCAAGCTTTGTGAGTTTACCAATGGTAGAATCTGGGATTGCACCAGATAAACCAAAACCTGGGGCCTCCAATTTCACAACATTCTCACCATGAGCATCACAAACTACTCCTCTCCATGAACAGAATGAGCCAGAAAAGTTTTTATTTTGGCCCATTTTATGAAAGAATTCTAGGACAAAGGATTCATCTGTGTTAGGTTCTTGGCAGACAAAAGGCCGGAATAGCAATGCAAGAAGCAGAAGAGAGCCATAAAAGCCCAAACCCATCTCAAATTTGGCCTAAAACAGAGTATAACTTAACAAGATTGATTTTTTTTTTTTTTTTTACCAACCACCTCTCTAAAACCCTTCAAGACTACAACTTTTGCACCATTAATGCCTCAGCAACAACACAGATGAATTAGGAATACATCCCACCGCCGCCGCCGTAGCCCACTGAAAAGTGAGGCTTCAAGAAAAAACCGAAGTGGTTTCAGGAGTGAAGACTGCAATACTGAGAGGTGCTTCTACCGTTCTACACCACCATAGAGAATATTGGCAGAGATTTTCTAAAATTTTCTTGAATTTGGAGAGAGAGAGAGAGACGACTGTTAAGTGGACTTGTGCATGTTCTAATGAAGCCAAGAAAAGAAAACAATTAAACTCGAGAAAAGTTTTGGTCTATGTGACACACACACACGCTAGAATGCCAATTTTTCCCCTGCCGCAAATGAGGCCTTTTAAATGAGAAAAAGCTGGTGGCTCTACAGTATTACCTGATTTACACGATTTAATCCTCTCTCTCTCTCCGTTTTTTTCCCTCTGAAATATGTGTTGTGTTGTGTGCGGAGAGAGAGAGACAGTAGCAGCGGTTAATACATTTTTACAGCGCGAGCGGGCAGGAGTTGGGATGTGTTCATAAATGACAGGCGTTATGTAAAGGAAATTTATTTTTTAAGGATTATAATTATTAATAATTAACAAAATAAATAAAAACAGGGAATTCAATGATTTCATATAGTTGTAAGTTGTAATACATTTTAAGGCTTTCATGATTTGCTCTTCCCTAAAGTTGTAAGCTGTAATACAGTAAATAAAATGCAAGTTAAATGATTTTGGTTTTAATGATTATGGATGGTGGATGATCATCGTCATTGATGTGTGATTTATTTTCTTGATTTTTGCATAATTTAACTATTTACAAAAGTTCTATGTGAGTAATGAGTAGATTATTCTCATATTTTAACATAACGTATTATTATATTATAAAATAAGTAATTAATTATAGTTTGTGCTCTCAATTTCAGTGTTCTATAAAAAATTAATTAATAATTTAGAAAAAAAAATCAATTTATATTTCGCTACAAAATTAACGATATAATGAAGAATCTATCTCGTCAAATTTTTAAATAAATTATAAATGGACTTTCGATGCTTACACTTGTTAAGAAAAAAAAAATTGTGCTAGAAACTTAAAAGTAGAAAAATATATTAGTATTTGGGGCACTACTTTATGATCCATTTCGTCTACTTTGAATTTTTCAACCAAGAAGTTAGTAAAAGAAAAGTTCACAATTTTTCCTTTTATTGGATTATTCTCCACTATATTAATGATCTTTCACCAAATTCCACGTCCACTAAATTAATCTATTACATAACCAGCACGTGAAAAAGGTATAATACCAAAAAGCCTTTAAATATCGCGAAATATATATTTTTTAAGGGAACATCGCCAAAAAAAAATTGTTTATGCGAATTTAACAATTGTCCCCACGGACATTCCGTCAAATACCGTTAATATTGTTGTTATAAAATATATTAAAAGATGACAAAGTGGATGACCTAATTTCAGTTACTAAAATGTTTTTCTTTCAATTAAAGATTGAAAATTCGAGTCATTTTTAAATACGTGAGTATAGAATGTATTTGAGTTGTGATTAAAAAAAACTATATGTATATTAAAATTATAGAACTCCCAATCGCTCTCGGTGTCCAGATTCCAGATTACCTTTTTTCTTTTTTCTTTTTTCTTTTTTCTTTTTGAGAAGAGATTCAAGATTACGTTAAAATAGGAGTCAGCATATTTTTTTATTGGAGGAAAAAAAGCTTAATTAAGTAATTTGCAAAAGTGTTACACCACCGCATATTGCCTATTGCCTATTGCCTATTGGGTGGGAACTTGAATTGCGTGAGTTTATGACTAAGATATTTTTCGCGAATTTTTAACTAACACCTTCTAAATTGAAATTTAATTTTTATGTATGATTTACCTTTTATATATAATTTATAATTTTTTCCAAATGAATAAAGGTTATTTCATACATTTTCGTGATAAAGTCAGGATGATGCAAGGACTATCCATATCATAAAAATTATCAAAAGCTAAGATCTATCACGCACTTATCCAATACAATTTATTTCTCCACTATTGGAAAAGGGTAAATGACTGTTAAAATTTTCATCCACCACAACCACTTTTGATCATTCAATATAATCACGCATAAATTGTTATTTAATATAATTAAAAAAACATTGACTATAAAACTTAATATATTTTACGATCTTCCACCAAATAATGTGAAAAAAAGTTATGAAACTAAAAAATGTATAGTATTATTACCTGAACTATATTTTAATTAAAAATGGTTTTTTTTTTCCGGCTCGCCTCACATTCTATTTAAAGTTCATTGTACATTTTGAAACCGTTCAAACCAATCGTATTTAATTTACGAATTGAGAATTGAACATATTGAATACTCTGTTATTGCAAGGAGAAAGTAATATTGCTAGATATTTATATATTTAATTATAATCAATCACAGTAAAAATGGATTACAATATTATTAATGTATAGCAGGTATACAAATTGAAGCAGCCTTATCTATGTCTTTTATGGTCCACATTTCTGATATTTTATCACTTTTGTCATTTTATAAATTAAGTGTCTGAAGTTATATGATATTAATTGATGAACATAATAATTACTATGTATTGTGTATAAATGCAATTGGTTGGAAGCATAAATATATTTTCAGAATAATTTACAACTGTGACTTTGACAAAAACAAACCGAACCTTTTCAAATTTTATCATTTTATTTGTTTTTGCAAGATTATACTTTACTATTTATCAAACTAAAAATATATTAAGAGCTGAAATAGGCATTTTACAAATCAAACTTAACAACTATATATTAGCATCCGTGCATTATAAATTCAATGCAAAATCTAGGATAATCTATTTAAATAGTACAAATTAAAAGTTGGCCAATAACATAGTTCTATAATAAAATTTAGCTGATTTTTGTATTTTCAGACAAAAATACTCGTTCGATAATTTTCGGTAAAAAAAACAAATGATGCATTAACCATTACTTTGATTTTTCCAATTTTGAATTTTTGTAATTTTTCTCTAAATTCTCATCTTCTCTCAACCAAACCAAATTCCTAGTTTCTTCCTGTTACCACCGCCTTCCATGACTGTCACTGCCCTTGATTTACCACCAACTCAAGGCCGCCCTCGATTCACCTGTCGCCGCCCTCGTGGTGCTGCCAATGCCAGCGCCATCTTTGCCGCACGCCACCGTTATCGTCTTGTCACGCCTTCTCCGAGCCGCCGCCGCCCTCCTTCTCATGCTTCTGATACCGATCAAGTTGGAGGAGGGAGTGGAACATGGTCCAAAGGAGATATTCTTGGAGTTAGATCATCACTGGCGCTTGCCTTCATTTCCGATTGCTATTTTGCTTTGCTGTTTGTTGAGGGAACCCGAGCAGTTGTCTTCTTTCTTTTTGTAGTGGTTTATTTGTTATACTTCCTCTATTCTAGTTCTGGATGGGAGTTGAGAGTAAAGTTTCTTTTCTAATGTAATTTGCAACTGAAAGATCCAGTTTTGTTTTGGAGTTTTTTTTTTAAATTGGATGTACTGATGTATCACATCGGCATACATGTCCTGCAAATCTTCCGGGGGTAATGGATTACTGTAGTGCTAATTCATGAATATGAGGTTAATTAAGCACACAAATTCTGAATTTCATTTCACCATATCCTCAAAGGGGAACAACCGCAGTTGATTCCGCCTGTCAGGACAGGCTTCCATGTGTCACCGGATTTTCAAGATGTCTTGCCCGCCCAAGCGTGACTTCGCCCCACTTGCATTAGTACACGTGGTTCAAATTTTCATATTCGAACTATGCGTACTAAAATTTCGCACGCCCGGCTTTGGCTTTGCGTCCAGCTTTGATACACATGGTTCAATTTTTATATTTAAACTACATGTACCAAAGTCTCATGTATTCGGATTTGGCTTTGTGTGCCTTGCCTTGGTACACGTGGTTCAAATTTTCATATTCGAACAACGCGTGCCTAAATCTCGAAAACACATTCCAAATCTATAAAACACAAGAAAGCAGACAGCGTTGGAGAAAGTTGAGACAACAGAATAATATTGAAGAGAAAAAGAGATACGTGAAATATAAAGAGAAATATATATAACTTAAATGCAGGACATTTACATATTTTATCTCAAATTTGGCTAGAAATTACAAAAATAGTTAATAAATAATTATTATATTTTACTATTAAAAAGTGCTAGTTTGCACTATTACCACTTTAAATTATTTTTAGTTTAATTTGGTTCTCGGTCATAGGCGTCATGCAATCATTTCAGTGTGTTCTCTTTTAATTTTCAAACTACCACGTACATCGTGCATTCAAATAAAAATAATGTACAATCTTAATTACCCAAAATAAATTTAAAATTAAAAGCTAAGTTTTTGTTGTTGTTGTGGGGGGGGTTGTTGAATAAACACCATAATTGGCGCATGGATATGATCGATCATATGAGGCAGACATCGGCATTCCAATAATGACAGGTTGAAAACAAAGCAAGTATGAGAGATTAATGATTTGCATTTATCGTGGAGGGTGGCTTCATCCACACTACTAAATTATTTTAATTTACACTTATGAAAAACACTAAAATTGAATAACCTAACCCAAATCATGACATGACAAAAAAGCAATTATATAATTTTTTGTTGAGACAGTGTGTAAATTCACAACCGCTACTTAAAAGTATGCACTATATAAATCTCATTTATGTATAGTAATATATACATGTTGAATTATTTCAACTTTACATAATATTAGACGATATTCATATTTATATTTGAAATGAAACAAAAAGAGTGTAAGAACAATAATTTATACATGGGCACTTTTGAATTCTCTCATGACTTATTATTTACATATTTAGTATATCAGGAAAAAAGGGATGAGAGAAATTAAATCCTTAACCTTACTATTTATAGAAAGTAATCTCACCACGTAGGTGTCTTTGAAGAAATGTGATAGCTGATACTTTTATTTAATATTAATTTGATTTAATACCAAAAGCAACTTGTATTTATAATTTTTTTTAACATGACTAGGTATATTTTAAATAATACCTCTCAAATAATAAAAGTAATTATATAGATAATAGAAGCCCATAATGAACAACTAAACTGTGAGCCCAAATAAAACTTAACCAAATATTAATACCAAATATAGAGCCCATTTCTAATTATGCCTGTCTGGCTTGTTTCTTTCGAAAACCAAATTGTGCTACAATTTCAAACTAGCTGTTAAAAATTTCAGTCAGATTGCAATGTTTTCCCAACTGTTGATCAACTTTATCTAGAAATCTATCCATAAAAACTTCGATACTAAATTGTCATAGACGTGGTCGACAATGAGATGGAAACTGTTGTTGTAGGTTGTGCAGCGGATGTCTAATTCCTACTACAAATCTAAGTTTAATTTCTCTCTCTCCTAAAATTTGGTTCCTGCAGCATAATCAGATTTTAACAAAATTTGAGGAAGAGTATGAGGAAAAATCTTAAATTCAAATTGAGGATGGAGAAGATTGAATAAAGAATATGCATTAGTTAGTTATAGAAAATAATATACATATAACTAATATATGATGTGGAAATTTATTTAGCAATAATTGATGGTTTGTTATATATATAATGGAAAGGTTAACTCTATCGTTAAATTAGGACTTATTGAAATTGAAATTAACAATATAAGGATCTATTAAAACGAAAAAAATAAATAAATATAGGGATCTAACCAAACAAAAAAGTTCTAGGGATCTGATGATGTATTTTGTTAAAATTTTATAAGATTTGATACATCATGATAATAATGTAGTTTCATACATTTTTTTTCTATCTAAAACCACAATGCCAATAAACCAAATAGCCTCACTAAAAGATGTTCAAATAACATATATGTAAGCCACAAGCGGTGGGTCGGGTCGAACCCGAATCCTGCCCAAACCCGACCCCAGTCTGACCAAGTCCGAATTTTATCTGAACCCGACTTGAACCCAACCGATAACTTAAACTTATTACTTAGTTTATAAAAGTAATATTTGTAATGAATAAAAATAATTGTTGTGTAAATAATTGTTATTATGAATAAAAGAGTGATTGTTATTATAAATAAAATTGATTGTTGTTATGAAAAAAAATAATTCGTTGTTATGTATAAAAGTAATTGTTCTTGTACATAAAAGTCATTGTGTTAATGAATAAAAGTTATTGTTATATATTAAAAAAAGGGCTAACAACCAAAAAATACACCAACTATTGTACAATTCAGGTATTGGCCACGAACTTTAAAAGTGGTTAAAAAATACACGAACTTTAAGTGTGTAGCCAATTTACCACGATCAAGTTTTCCGATGAGAAACTATCCCACGTCACGTGTCCAGTGGTAAATTGAATCATGCTTGGAGTTGACATGGCATTTCTGCCTAAGTGGACAAATTACGTGGGGAAAAAAATTAGTTCAAGCATTTCACCAAACAATTTCTGGGCCACAGTTTAGCTTTTCGCATGAAATCTCCAACTCGCCATTTATTTAAAACTAAGAGACTTTCTTCTTCAAGAATCCGTCAATGCTCTTCAAGACTGCTCTCATGTTTGTGTGTTCGAATTTAATGAGATGAGATCGACGTCGGACTCAAGAAGACGAAGATAAGAAAGAAATAAAAAGAAGAATAGGCAGGAAGAAGATGAATCCTTATTCCTAATTAATCGTGAAACGACATCGTTTGTTCCTCATCTAAACGACGTGATTTAGGCAAGCCGGCGGCAAGATGACGTAGACATTCCGACGCGCCACATAGGATTTAATTTGGGCGAAATTCATTTTTGTAGGAAATTGGCCACACACATAAAATTTGTGTATTTTTTCACCACTTTTAAAGTTCATGGCCAATACCTAAATTGACCAATAGTTGGTGTATTTTTTGGCTATTATTCATTTAAAAAAAAGATCTGGTCAAATCTGACATGGCGCGCAAGTGCCTCCATTTTATTTTATAAAAATGACAAAATAAATTTATCTAAGTTGAGATATTGCACTTCATAGTTAAAAATTTGCTAATATGATCGCGTAACTGAAAAATATGATTCTAGACGAAAACAATTTATGTAAAATCCTAATTAAATTAGGTTTATGTAAAATTATAATCAAATTTAAATCTAATAATAACTCTAAAATGAAAATGATGAATATATATGGAGGAGTTTAGGGTTTAGGGATGACTCAAAGTCAACAATCCTATCATTCATGGCATTACCAAACACAATCAAACGTGCAACGAGCTCTTAATCTTCACCACTCATACACTCTTTGTGTATTTAGGGTTTAATTGCTCAATGCCGACATTATCAGACACTTTCTCAATCTCTTTGTTTCACACACATTTTCATCCCATATTGCGTTATATTTTGCTATGAAGATTAAACTAGAACGCATAATTGTTGAGTAATTATGTATTTGTATGGTGCGTGTGCAAGATAGAGAGGTTATCAGCTCAAACGACAAGGATAAAATTTATGAGTTTCATATACTCCTACCACCCACAAACTAGTTACCTGTTTCGCCATTCGGTCCGTTCACAAATAATCTACCATTCTATTTTTAGTAATTGTAACAAATAATCCACTTAATTATATATAATCTTCAATATACCCTTTATTTACCAATGTTGTTACTACTGGACACACCCCAATTTTAATTAGGAGTAATTGTTTATAAATACATGAACATTCACCAAATTCTGATTTTGCATGTATGAACTACAAATTCTACCTCAAAATACATGAATTTTTAATTGTTCTCATTTTTTGACACGATAGTCAATTGCCTCCAAATTAATACTAAGATGGATGCATGAAATGTCTACACAACTTAAACGATCAGTGTACTAAATGATATTATTAGATATCTACGACAATTCGATGACATTAATTTGCCACTTCAGCTAGACGATGATGTTAGTCCGCCGAAAATTGACAACCACCATGTGAAGAACGAGAACAATTGAAATTTCATATATTTGGAAACAGAAATTTTTAGTTTATCTGCAAAAACAATTTTGACGCAATTACCCATTATAATCATTGTAGGAGAAGTGGGATCCTAACAAACTCAACAAAAATTAATCACTTTAGTATTATAATAAAAGTGAGATTCTTATTCCACATATAGTACACACAATCAATTTATTAAGACTTGTCTCCAATCCAAACTGGTAAATACTTTGTAGACAGAGAGAGTTCTATTTGATCAATATTTAATTATCAATTCAGATACATATAAATTCATTTTATAGTTGGAAAAGTGTTAAACGAACCGTCTACTCTTAAGAGTGAGTTCTATTTGATGGACATTAGATGAAATTTTCATGCCTTCATGAATCTCTTGAACAAAGAAACCAATTATTACATAATTGTATTGATAAATTGGGACCTATATTTTTTTTATAAGGGTGTGTTCTTTGGAAATATGTGGAATGCATATAATTTTTCCTCGTTTTTCCACTATTTTCACATGTTGTGTAGGATGGAAAAATTTTCCAAGCAGCTTTATTTCACACTTCTTACTTCAATTCATGATATTACTATCATGGAGCACTGGTGTTATAATATTGTCCCTTATTTTTTCATATTTTAAAAATTGGTATGGACCACTAAAATATGATTTAAAAAATCATCTTTTCTTATTTCTCATTTTCTTAAGATAACTTTGCAACCAAATAGAACATTCCCTAACATTATATATATATATATATATATATATCTATATCTATATATAGTTAG
>JAYDZE010378030.1:0-17241 GCA_034509125.1 Monilaria moniliformis
CGATTTGAATAATGTGATTAATTAAGATTTGCAAAGAATAATTATTATAAAAAAATTTCCACATGTTAAGCAAATGTCCTTTATTGTGTTAAAATGTAAAAGGAAAACTTCGATTAAACTCTCCTCGAACTAAAAAATATTCAAAATCCAAAAATAAGAAATAATTAATTAATATTATTATGTCTTCTTAGTTTCAATTTACTATGGATAACATCACACTAAAGAAATGAAGTAATTATTAGACTAAAGTGAGAAATAATTAACACAAGAATATTATTATGTCTTCTTCGAAATATTATATTTCACAGAAAATTAAATCATAGTATTTGACACACGAAGTGAAGAAGAAAATACTGCAAATTAGCGATAATTGTTATAATTAAACTTAAATCTTAATCAAGCTTCATAAAGTTTAAAATTATCTTTTCGTGGTACTTTACCTTCTAATTGACACATAATATCATAATCATTGTTGCGTTAAAAGGGATTGTAATGTTTCAACCCACAAATATAATATTATTTGGATTCAACAAAAAAATTATTTTGGTTGAATAAATATTAATAAATTAGGGTATTTGATCAGTAATGTTTGTAAACTGACACTAAATTATACTTCAATATAAATTCATTAACTAACTCAAAAAAAATTAAATTCATTAAAATATAATATTTCAGGGAAAGAAATATTTATTTTATAAGAGAAAATTACATAACTTGAACAAAAAAAACACATTAAAATTAACCACGACGTAAACATTAACTTGAAGCAATTTATATATTCAAATTCTTGAAATACTAAAATAAAGGACCCTTTCCTAAGATTTAAGGATTATGTGATTCATTATCATATTTCCTGGAACTTGCATGAGTGCACTTAAATTTTGGAGGGTTTAATTTGGATTTAGCAGAAATAGGAGAACTTCTAGATTTCAAAAAAAAAGAAAAGAAAAGAAAAGGATGGGGTCGAAGATGAAGAGGCACAAAATTCAGAACTTTTTGAAGCGTTTAGAAGAAGCCAAAATTATGCTGAAACTAGGGGTGGGACGGTACGGTATATCTTACTGAAATTATCATACCGTATACCGTACCGTAATTATTTCTTAAAGAATTTTATCGTATGTTAGAGAATATTTGCATATAGTTTCAGAATGATTTCACGAAATTTGGCGGAAAAATGACATTACTGTAAATATTGTCACATGCAGCTTTTATATATGTAATAGATTGTTTTTACATGACATGATTAATACTATTTGAATTTCTCATCGACTACTTCACAAAAACTACCAACAGAATGATGCCTTTCGTCGATGTAATACGTTGAGACGATGTCATTACGCATTTATAATCAGCACCTTCTCAACTTTACTTTTTATTTTTATTTTTTTCACAGAAAGGAACAATGTACAACAAAAAATGACATGATATAATTGATTTAAGTTGGCACACATATTCAAGAATTAGGCCCAAATTAAAATGTAGTTTGGGGTTTATTCTAAGTCAGGCCAATAGGCTAAGACTGAATACGAATGGACTCCTCATTCTGAGCTGGGATTGGAATGTGGCCCTTTTCTTGAAGACTTTTAACTGTGTCGTACAAACTTTGCTTCACTGGTGTGAATTCAAGGCCCAAATCCTTCAGCTTTTGGTTTGAGAACTTGTATGGTTTTTTTCTTGGGTTTTTTTCATCGGAGCACCTGCATCAATAAAAAATTTATATTCATGTTAGAAAAAGGTGTAGATAAGTCGATTGTTGATGGTGCACAAGTATAAAGAAATGTGTATGTATGTGTGTGTGTGTGTGTTTTCATTGTAATATTTTTATTGTATATTTGAAATAACAAACAACTTGCATACTACTCTTCAATATAATAGGAATTGAATTTTTTATTAAAATATCTATGTCCACATTTTTCACACTTACATGACGTGAAATCCCTTTCACCAACACTTATGGAAAACTATTATATTATAAATATTACATTTCACCTAAATAAATTATATTGTTGCTTATCTTTTAGTTTCAAATTCAAAGAAATAAAAAGTAGAAAATAATTATTATTTACTGGAACGAGTGCAACCCTCCTGAGTCCTGACTCTATCCTACCGAAAACAGTAAGTATTATTAGTGGAAAGGAAAATTAAAAAAAATATATATGTTTTATTCTATGGCGAAAAGGGTTACCCCCACTATGACCCAAAAAAAAAAAAAAGGAAAAGTAAGTGAGAAAGTATGATGGATTAATATTGATGGATTTTGGGGTTGGTTTGGGTCCTTTTTTGATAGTGACCTAAGAGAGTTGGTGAAAACTCTTAAGCTGCTCAAAAAATGGTGTGTCCTTTTGGATTTCTTGAAGTATAAATTTTTCAATGATGATTAATGCCCACAAGAAACTTCGATTTGCTTTAATTAGATTATTGGATAACCAAAAAGGATAGATAATATATGTTGGTGCAGCTTTTAGGAAGATAAATTTCGATTAGGAGCTATTAAAGTCGATATGCTTTCTGACTTGATCTACACTAATTTGGCATGTAAAGATAATATCGGAAATAAAATTTGTAACGCTATTTGCAATAATGTATATTACAGACATAATTAGGTCAAAATTATGATCTTGTTCCCTAGGTTTGAATGATTACAATCCAATCGACCATGCTTCTAGTTGATTCAAAAAATTCTAAGGCACTTAAATCTTAGGTCAAATTAAAATACCCAAGCCAACTATTAACGTCTTACCAAGAAGCATCCTCTTTTTTTTTTTAATCAGTGTGGTTAGTATTCATGCTTACCTACTCCACGAAAAAGACTTAGTCCAGAACCAATTGAAAGACGACGAAACTTACTTGGTAGGTATGGGATACTCCGGGAAGAATTTGGCAAGAATCTCCACCACGTCGCCGCGGTGGAGGACGCTCTCCGCGCAGAGGTACCGCCCCGATGCCGCTGGGTTCTCGTACAAGAGGATGTGGGCCAATGCCACATCCTTGACATGGACATAAGCTTGAATGGAGTTGGCATAAGTCTTTGCTGAGCCAGTCAAATATTTGAGTATGTGAAGGACACTAGCATTCACAGTTGGTTGGAGCAATGGGCCAAGCACCAAAACTGGGTTGATTACCACCAAATCCACCCCTAATTCCCTAGCTTCATCCCATGCAGCTTGCTCCGCCACAGCCTTGCCATAGCAGTACCAATTCTGGAGACAACATGTCCAGAAATTATTGATATTTGGTGCAAATATTTATTGAAATTAGTCATGTCATATCATTAACGTACTTACTTATTTTGACTGTCATACAAGGGGGTGGGGGCTTCAACGCCCACCAATCAAAAAAAATATTTTAATTTTTTTATAAAATCATCAAATTATTGATATTACGTACAAATATTTAGACAAAAACTTCACCACTAACCGACTTGTCGAAAAATTAGATTATTTTAGTCATTTTCAGAAACCCATGTAACTATTCTTTTTCTTGTATGTTAATTTGCCTCCACCTAACTTGATGGAGACTTGAGAAGTCACTAAGGAGACCATACATCATGATCACATTCACATATAGGCAATCGACTAAAGTTAGATAAATATATATACACGCGTATGGGATATGATATTAATGTGCATGACATAACATGTCAATTTTTATTATGTCAAGTAAGTTGCCTTTATAGAAATAAACTTTTTTTTCTTCAAACCTTGGTATTTTTGCAAAACTCAAGGTCGCTCCAGCAAGTCTCGTCCACGACTTGTTCAGGGTCTCTGTTGGGATCCATGTAAATTGCACCAATTGAGGAGGTTATCACGACGCGGCGAACCTTCGCTTCCGCCGCTGCGCGTATCACATTCTTGGCGCCGTTAACTGCTGGTTCCACCATTTGTTCCTTTATTATCAACACATATAAATTAATACAATTGATCAAAAAATCAAGCTTTATAACGTAAGCGGTACCTCGTGAAATAGGTAATGATTCTAAAACCACTGCACTAATACTTTATTCGTAAGTTAGGTAAGTAACTTGATATTTTCGTCACACGATCACGACAATGGTCTTCGTGCTATTTCAAACATATAAATAAATTTTAAGAGACTCCAAAATCTTCATTGAGCGTACAAATATAAGATTCTAGTATGATTATCGGGATTCGCAATCTCGCCTTTCTCATTCTACTTTATATAGTGATTATATTAGAAAATATTTAATCCACTAAAGTAGGAAATGTGTCGTTTTGGATATAAAGTGATGATTGTCTAAAATAAGTGAAATATGATTTTCCTTTGTGAGTGGAAAAGATATGATTATCTTAATTTAGAAATTAGAAATTAGAAATTGTGAAATCCGAAGAAAATTCAAAACTCAAAAACAGAACTAACATATGTCAATTCCAATTCGCTTCACCATGACTCTGCTATACACGTCAAATTCAATATGCCCGCTATCCACCACCCACCACCAACTACCAGAGAACCGCTGCCACGTAAACATTCAGACTCTCTCTCTCTCTCTCACAAACACACACACACACAATTGCATAATACGAGCTTAAGAGAGAGAAATTGAATCGATTAAAAGAAATTACTGGATCATCGGTGACAGGCGACGCCGTGTGGAAGACGCCGTCGCAGCCATTAATAGCTTCGCGCAAACTCTCATAAACGTTGAGATCAGCTCTGCACAGAATCAGCCTCTCATCCGCTCCTTCAAGCTCTCTCAAATGCGAATTCTTCGGATCATCTGGAGAAAATACAAATCAAACACACAAACAAACAAAGTCCGATGCAAAAATTTAAAAATCTATTTGCATAAAATTCACCAATTTTACCTGGATTTCTGACGGTTCCTCTCACAGTATAGCCTTTCTCAAGGAGGAGCTTAACCAGCCACGAAGCAATGAAGCCTCCGGCGCCGGTGACGCAGACGAGTTTCCCGGGGACCAATGGCATAGTGGCGATGATGGTTACTGCTTGTGAATTGTGATTCTGTATGTGTTTCTGTATTGTATGTGTGAGGGACAAAGAGAGGGAATGGAGTTGATTGAAAAACTTGTGCGCGAGTATGGTTTTTATAGAAGGAAAATAAATGTTGTCACTTTACCTACCACGCTACTAAAAGAAATGGAAATTAGAAATTTCATTTTGGAATTTAGGAGTAAGTTCGGAAGCGAAACAAAATCCATTACGAGTGAGGAGAAACAGAATCTTATTTTATTTTATTTTTAAATGTCCTCTCAATTGAATTCTGGAAAGAGGCGCAATTGAGAAGAGATGTCAATCAGATCAATACATTCAGATTTGTACTAATATATTCGAATGGCCGAGCTATTTGGTTATAGCCATTTGGATTGTAACTTATTCAATACAAATATTACATTTATTCATAACAGTGCTACTTACGGTTGAGCATTTGGATTCTGGATTGAATTTTGCCAAACCCGAATTGATCTGAAATATCCGAAAATTCAAAAATCCGAATCCAAAAAATTCAAAATTTTTATAACAATATCCGAACCGAATCGAAAAATCGAAAAAACCCAAACAAAAATCTTAAAATCCAAAATATTTTTTAATTATTATATATATTAAATTAGAAATATTTAAATAAAATATTATTTGAACAAAATATTTTATTTAAATATAATATTTAAATAAAAATTTATATTTGATAAATATAATTCGGATTTTCAGATTTTTTGGTTTTAAAAAAAAATTCGAACCGAAGCGAAAATTCGAAGTTTGAAGAAAAAGAAATTTAATCCGAAAATTTAAAAAATCTGAACTAAAATTAATATTTTAGTATGGTTATCCAGATTACAAATATTTTATTCACCCCTAGTTAATTTTATAAAATAGATCATGGGATTGGGTCCTGGGTCGGGTACAGGTTGGACTCGGATCGGATTCGGGTCGGATTCGTGATGGATCAAATTCTGGTCAAGTTTGGGCTGGTTCGGGTTGGGTTCGGGTGAATTTGGGCCACATGCGCAACATGTGGCTGCGCGCACTGAAGTATTTGGGAAGTTGTAAAAATAGCTCGAACTTTAAATAATACAAAAAATGGTCTGAACTTTCATGAAAGTTGTAAAAATGGCTCAAACTTTAAAAAAATAATTACAAAAAACTCATTTTTGAGCAACGAGGATAAAAAAAAAATTGGAGCAAGCTTGCCTGGTCGTTATCCATTCTACCAAATATTACAGTGTTCATGTGGATAGTTCTTTTAGATTTTGTCACGATTGAGGCAATTTTTTTTTTTTTTTAACGATTAAGGCGAACTTGCAATTACGTCATGTCACGATGGAGGGAATATGCATTTTTGCAGGGACTAGTGGGGTTCGATGGAATACAACCTTATTTTAGGCTCACATATCAAACATGTTTAGAAAAAAGTCACGATTTCTGGTCATGTTCATGATATTTTTTGTATTTTCTAAAGTTCAGGCCATTTTTATAATTTTCACGAAAATTTTAGTATTTTTTTTAAAGTTTGGGTCATTTTTACAATTTTCATAAAATTCCATGCCATTTTTTGTATTTTTTTAAAATTCGGACCATTTTTACAATAGCTCCAAAGTTCAAACCAAAAATTACAATTAACCCTTTAGGAAATAGTTATATTTGGGGAAAATAAATTGTTATATTTCATACCAGGGTTTGTAATATATAGCAATTTTGACGAAGTTTAGGTTTGCATACAATTTTTGAAAATAGAAATAAAATACATCTAGTTTTAATTTTTTAAATTTTTCTCCCAATATATAATTCCCTCTTAATCGAAAGCTAATGTGTTGATGGATTTGCCTACATGAAAAAATCATCAAACGAACTCAAATGGTAACTTTTTTTTTTATAAAAAAGAAACAACTTCCAGAAGAAAAAAAAACATCGATGAGCCGTAATGATTTTGTCATGTTAGCAATTCCGACTGCCACATTAGCTTCAATTTAGGAGGAATTTCAAATTCCAATAAAAGTTAAAGAATTAAAACTTGGTGTATTTATTTCAAAATTTAAAAAAAAATGCAAAATCGAAATTCATTCAAAAATTGTGCTTTTTACAATAATTTTCCCTTTACACAATATATATTTTTAATTTGGTTATTCCATTATTAAGTGTTTTTTTATAAGATATTCCATTTTAAAGCTTATTTTCAGTTAAGATGCCGATCCTTAATGATGTCTGTCTCATTTTTCTAATATATTCGTACGTATTTATTATTTGTTTTCCGTAAGTAATTATATATAACAACACTATATTAGTAAGTGTAGTTTCAATACTTTGGTTTAATACGGTGCCAACCCATCAAATATGATAGTATTACGATTTAGGGTTTAGGACGACTTACTAATCTAATGTGCTTTTTCTAATAATATTCTTGATCTTTGTGCAAAATCTTAATGCTTAATTCATTGAATAGTATTTATTGATACAATGTTCATCTTTCGATGAAGCTGCCAAACTACTAGAGGCCATTTTCAGATGACTCAAATTAAGGTCATCGACTCATCTATCACTGATGTTGACCAACTAACAACCATTTTATTTCATTTTCATGTTAATTTTCGATACTTAGCAATGTTGATTTTCTATCATTTTAATACTATATATCAATAAAGTTGAGTGGCCACACATTGTATAAAAGTATAATTAATGTATTCAAAAAAATAATATTATATTAATATTCATTTATATAATAGTCATTTTTCCACCAATTTTAGAAAGAAATTATAAATTTAATTTCATTAGGTGAACGAATCGGTCTGATTTCTTCAAAAAAAAATCACAAGTATGCATATTATTGAAAGATTCTAGAAAATGAAGCCAAAGTGGAAGTTCGTTACATCTGTGTTTTGGGATTTGAAATTAACTGTTATACTTTGGTAAAAATCTTACTTGAGTACTAAAATCGTGAACAAATAATCAATTATAGAAAAGTTATAGCATTAGCAACATCTTGAAAAATCTGATTTGTTTCGCTTATTTAAACCTATCTAGAAGTCCCTCTTATGCATCTCACGTAATTGACAAGACGAAACTTGCATTCGATTTTCCAGCTACAATCCCTTTCTAATTTACTCACCCAAATCAACTTATTATGGAAAAGGACAAATATCGGATTATTTCGCAGAACGGAGTATGTTATTTATATGATGCATGTTGTTTGAGAGCACCTATCACGAACATTAGTCATGCGTAATTCATGTGAACCTTGTTTTTTATTTTTTATTTAATTATCTTAATTATACCTCGAAAATTATGATCACGATTACTACATTTACAAATCCAAGCTACTAGAAAGTGGAGTGGGTGTGGTGTTTGTTTGCTTTTGGACTACATTGTGCTGATTTATGCTCCGCGCTTTCTACAACAGATTATTATCTTGTAACTTCAATTGGTGTTCATAGATTTATTAATTTAAACGCTCATTAATCAAAGCGCACTTATTAAATAAAAGGCTAAAATATTTTTTATTGATTTTGGATGACAATTATGTACAATGAAATGATTAAACAAATTTCCAAAGACTAATTTCGTTGATAAATGAGATTATGGAAGCAGTGACTATTTGATTTTTAAAAAGTAACAGCACTAAATCAATTATAAGACTGCGGTTTTCTTCATTTTTATCTAATTACATATGAAGATTTTTGAATTTTGAATTTATTATCAAATCATATGTGATGAGATTTGATTATCTATTATTTAGTTATTGCAAATTCAGGTAAATAATTTGATCACATTACACTCACATATTATTGGTTGGAGGAGCAACATCTTACAAATTATGCTACAATTCGTTATTTATTATAATTAATCTCATTACATTGTGAAACATAATATATAATTGTAATGAATTATTGTAAATAATATCATTCGAGAATATATATCTTATAGTGAAAGATAATATTCTAAAAGCTTCTATTTTTTGTGAAATGTAATATATAATTCGACTCAGGTTAATGCATGAGTTCTTTGACACAGTGCGCACGTTATCATATATACATGATAAAAATAATAAACAATTTTTTTTCCAGGTATTCAGAAATGCTTATAGTAATTCCAGTAAGAAGACATTAGTCGAATCCTAAAACAATTTTCCAATAACCAATAGATTAAGATACAAATCGTTACCTCAATCCCCCAATTTAAAAGAATGATAATAATAACAAATAGACTAATTTACCAACTAAATCATCTCAATGGAATAAAAATCAACTAATGAAACTACACGTGTAATTCTAATATTCAAATTTCATCCGTTAATTTTTACTCTTACCAATCAAGTGGCTCATTTCGACATCAATAATTATGTAGGAATTTGTTTTTTATGATTGATGAGATATATATTTGACGTGGAATATTCAAAAACCTTAGTAACCATCAATTTTGAATAGGATATGCATGTGCTTGGTCGAGTCGATACCATTTTGACCTCACCAACTACGTATACTTCCCTTGGCCCTCATTAGTCATTATAGCATTATAGCGTCTATTTTTGCATCTAGATGACATATACATATATACATAATTATTCATACCGCATGTTTATATGATGATACGAATTTCTCATTAGTATAATTGTAACTGAAGATCTTGTCCCTTTCAATAAATATATTTCCAAATTTCCCTAATTAAATAAAGTATCAATGAAGTTGGAGACTTGCATGGAGATGGTCAGATGGATACTAGAGTATACTTTTTTATATTTAACAAATTAACAAGTGGGAAATTGAAAAAAAAAAAAAAAAAATCGGAAATCATTCTGCTGGACAGAATGATTAAAACAAAACTTGAAAGTAGGTGAGGTCACGCTTCGAACCAGAGACGGAGGGGCAATGGGGCTAGGGGGCCCTTGGGCCCCCCAGTAATTTTTAAAAAGTTCAGGGGTATATTAGTAATTACATAATATTTATTAAAAAAGAAAAAAAATAGATATGTATGAATATATATTCACATAAATAGGTATTCTGTATTCACCTCTACGGCTCTATCTCTGTTTTGCTAAACGTTGCCCCGCCTCCACGCCGTTCCTTCCTCATCTCCTTGTTGTTGCCGGAGCGCCGTTGTCGTCACCACTGCGGCAGTTTTGTTCGTCGCTGAAACGTCACCGTTTTTCAATTCCAAGCTCGCCTACTTCTCCTTTCTCCAGTTTTCCGTTGACGGCGGTGAGCTTTGCATTTCTCAGTTTTGCTTAATCGAGTTTGAAATGTATGAAAGTCTACTGGAAATTATTGGTGTGCTTGCTGAAAATCACTGGAATTTGATGTCGTTTGCTTGCTCCTCACTGTATTTTTCCTCACTGTATTTTGCTTATCACTGTAGTTTGCTCCTCACTGTATTTTACTCCTAGCTGAAAATATTGAATGGCTTAATTTTGTTGGACATTATACTCATATACAAATTTAAAGTAAATATCGAAAAGGATATATTTATTAATGTTACTAACGAAACTATTATGCAGCGATTTTAGAAGATGAAGAATAGAAGAGAACTGTTGTAATGTTGTTGTATTTGATTTTTATTTTTTGAATAATATATTTAATTTATATAATATTATTTATGTTTAATTTTATTTTTAAAATTCTTCTTGGACCCCCCAAGTCTAAAAATTCTGGCTCCGTCACTGTAAATGATGATGAACTAGTTTTAGAAGCCGAAATGAACATTTTTCTTTTAAAAGGTAAAATGGAAGGTACTATTTCAAATCAAAAGATATAATATCTAAAAGAGTGATTTCAAAATTAGGCCCTAAAGATGAAGGGTTGCACTTTTGTGGTCTTTAGAGATGAGATTAATATCATTTAAGGTCATTTTCCTATTTTTGCCTTTTTTTTTTTCCTTTCAAAAACATCTCTCAACCCTTTAAGGTTATAATTGTACATGTCAAATTCCACCCAGTTCTTGGCCGACACATGCATTGCATTTGACAACATCTTTGCAGATTTTTTTTATTTGACCAGTTGGTATACAATGTTTTGAACAATTCTTACACTAAAAAAACATTTTCTTCTTCTCCATTTTTTCCATTTTACTTTTCTTTTCTTCTCTCTTCATTCACACTTTTCGATTTTGGTCAAATTTTGTTCTTATTGATTTGTGTATTCAAGAAAAACAATTATAAGATCATTATTCAATACCCAATTCTGCTTGTGTATATATATATAGGTCACTTGACATTCAATTACGTTGGATTCTGGCATCTTCTAGATGAATTTTATATATGCCAAGACAATGAGTATTGAATTAAGATTTGTTTAGATTTGCATAAAAATATTGTACTTTTACCTTATTCTTACATTGATATATACATCTTCCCCCATTTTCGCTTATATCTTATATAATTGATATTCCTTCGACAAGTTGACATGACGCATAATTACATAAAAAACGTATTATTTTCCTTTTGTTTATCTCTTAGGACAGTTAAATTAATCGTCAATCACGATATTAAAATATCCTTAAATTCAGCAAGGAAATCATCCCTCAATAATAATTGAACTAATTAATGAAAAAGGTCATGAAACCTTCAACTCTTTCGATCTACCTAGTAGGACTAAGTATATAAATAATGAGCTTGTTATGTTTAATCTCAAGTCAAAAATTTGCATGCAATAGAAATTTAAAAAAATCAGATTATAATAGTTTCAAGAATATTTCACCAACTTTAGCTATACTAGTCCTGGTCTTTAAAAATTTATTAAAAATATTCAAGTATATTTTCAAAAGTATTTTGATATACACTCCCTTGCGTATATATTATTTTAAATTAATTAATATTTTTCAAAATAAATAAAATTTAATATTTATCAAAATAAATAAATAAATAAATTAATTAATTAGTATTTCTCAAAATAAATGAAAATTTAATATCTATCAAAATAAATAAATTAATTAATTAGTATTTCTGAAAAAAAGTATTTTGATTTTTTAGTCCTCTATACCACAATATGTATTTAGTTGCAAAATCAAGATTCTTATAATCAATAATCACAAATCAGGTACTGAAAGTTTACCTATATATCATGACAGGTAGCTGAAACGTAAAACAAAGGTAATCAATAATCACAAATCACGTATCCAAAATTTATCCGAATATCTTGATAGGTACCTAAAGGTATTATATTGATTTATCATTCAACCTTTTTTACTTTTGTATTAAAATATTAAAAAAATTCAATATTACATATTAAATCCATTATAACTTATCAATCAATATTTTAATACAAAATAAAGTATTATTGGATAAATTGATTATTTATAAATTAAAAAATTAAAAAATCAATATTTTATTTAAAAGAGAAGATTACAAAATGTATTAATAAGTTAAAATGCAGTTTAGCAGTAAAAAAGTTTCTTATCTTGAATAAAATAGAATAATCTCATACACATCCCAAATACACCAAAAATATATTTAACTATTGATACTCCTCAAATTCCCAGATCTTCTAAGAAAGCAAAAACAAAAAGAAAGTCACCAATTCAATAAATATTAATGTATACCAACACAAAAATAGAAGACAATAAATGAATCGACATCCATAATCAGGTCGATGAAATTAAAGACAATTACTACTATGATTATGAAAAATGAACAAAAAAATATCACATTATTTCATTATTATAAATGAGGTAGATGACTAATCTGCAGTGGAAGCCAACATTACAAATTATACTTCCTCCGTCCCAATTCAGATGACCCATTTGAATTTTGGCACGGTATTTTAGTAGCTTTTAATTAGGAAGTTTAAATGGAGAGAGAAGGAGTTAGTGGATGAATTAATAAGGAGAGAGAAATGAGAAGGAAAGAGAAAAAAATTGTTAGATAAATTAATGAAGAGAGATAAAAAACTATTAATTAATGCAACAAAGTGATATTAGATGTCCCTTATTATTTCCTAATTTTTTGCCATATTAGGAAATGAGTCATCTGAATTGGGACAAACCAAAAAGAAAAGTGGGTCATCTGAATTGGGACGGAGAGAGTACTATATATACTTCAATGGTAACATATATATTCCAAGAGATAGGGTATAATAAAAAGTATCTTTATGTCAAATCAAAAAATAAACCAACAAAAAGTATTGTGAAATAATGTACACATGTCAGCTTAAAAAATGGATTAGTAAAAGTACAATTATATCCTTGAATGATCGAGGGAAGTTTTCAAAAGAAAAATATTCTAAAAATGTACAACCTCTCATTTTTTAGGGACTAAATTTGAAGTTCACTATATCAAAAAATTATGACTTTCAGTTCACTAAGTCAGTCCAAACATTAGACCTTAATCTATTATTTAATTACGTACACAAATTATCTAAATGATCTTGATCCCGGACCGAAATCAGACTCCAAATCATCATCTATTTTCCATTTCACATGATATATAATTTTGCCCGCCCTAAAGTTTGAACTTGAAATCCAATTTTGTTTAAGGCACTGGGTTTTTCTATTGGTTCAATAATTGCTGTAGCCTTTTTGAATATCTCAGCTTCAAACCCCCCAGAATCACCTCCACATATAATCTCAGATCTAAATCCGTTCTACTTTTATCCGATCAGCAGCAGATTTTCCAATGGAACATCCGGAGTCCGTTCCTCCTCCAGCTCCTCTCTCCGAGGTATGGAGTAATAATTCTATCTTCTTGATTCCTTCATTCATTTAGTTGTTTGTTTGTTTTAGTTTGTGAGTTTTGCCCTTAATATTTCAGAAAAAGGAGAATGTAACGCCGACGAATCCCAAGATTGCGGTAACGATAGCAAATCTATGTTTTTGTCTGGTTTCAGATAGTGTTTGAGTTGGAATATATATTTTTGAATTTGCGTATTGCAGGAAATGGCTGAATCCCGGCAGGAGCTTGTCAGCAGAATACAGAATCTTAAACAGGTTTTCTACACTATTTTTTCGCTCGTTGATGCGTGTTTTCAGCTTTCCGCTTAATTAAATCAGGTGGTGGTTGGTTTAATTTAGTTATTGGTTAGTTTTGAGGATCATATTGAAAAAATTAACTAGTGCAAGTTGAGCTAATGAAGGGTTTGGGATTGGTTAACTAAATTAATATTTGACAAAGTAAATTGGTATATGTTATCTGTTTCTTGCTTTTGAGTTCAATAATTTCATAAGTTGTTCCTGTTCTTGCAATAAATTAGGACCTCCAAAGCTGGAGAATGAAGCTGGACACTCAAGTTAAGGTTTACCGTGGTGTAAGTATTAGTAATTCTTTTGGAGATAATGCATGATCTTGTCGAGTTGCTATGTCTTTGTAACTTGCAGTCTATCCTTCTAATTTAGTTACTGTCTTATAGTCTCAATTCTCATAGATTGTATATATGCTTTTCTATTCTTTGTGGGGACTAGTCAGCTTAGGTCAATTCTTGTAACTTGAAACAGAATTTGGTAGTTCGGATGGAGTTGCTAGCACCATTATGCTACATGCATTTTGATGACATCAAGAATCAGTTTTTATCTTATAGTCTAACTACAAAAGACTCTACCTTTTAGTGCTTAGGATGTAATTAGACCACTATTGCTCAAGGTTGATGTATCTGATACCATCAAACACAAAAACCAGTGAGAGCAATGAACTGGGGTTTGGATGTAAGACACGAAACCCGTCCTTATACATGATCAATCAATGACAATGAGCTTAAATCAGATACATGTTAGTCCTAACAATAGGATAATAGGGTGACTGGTGGGACTGTGAGGGTGATGTGGAAGTCTGTGAATGGTTTAACAGGAAAAGAAGGTGGATGCTGTTCTTGTAACACTCGTGATAAATATCCGTGTTGAGTATCATTAACCTCCTATGGCTAAACTCTTGAATGATTTTTTTTGGTGTACTCCTTTAACTAAAACTTAAGTCTTGTGGACGTCAATCTGAACCTTTTGAGTCATTGTCAAATTTACATTAGTTTTATGGAGGAATTGTACTAGCAATTTGTACGGTGTATTTTAATTGTACAATGTAGTAGCCACATATAAGAAGTTTTGTACGCAAATGTCCTTGAAGTGTTCAAAGGTGTGAGGATTTGGAACTCCTACGTTGTTATACTTCTGTTACTATGAGAGTTGTGTGCTGTCTCAGCCCAGAAATGGCAGAATTGTCTGGATATAGCAATCAATAGTGATAAAAATCTTTCTTTGCATCTAAAGTCGATGAATTTGATACTTGAATCCTCTCATGTGATCCAGTAACCCGTTGCCTTTCTTCCTGCAGGAGCTGTCAGAGCTTAAGAAGTCACTAAATACTGAAGTTGATCAGCTCCGAACAGTCAGTGGCCCTCCTATACTTCATATTTATGCCTTACATGTAAAATTACACGCACTTAAAACATGCTTGTTTGTTTGATAAACAAAGGAATTTCAAGAACTGAGGACTACTCTCCAGCAGCAGCAGGAAGACGTCGCAGCCAGCCTAAAAAATCTAGGGGTCAGTATGTTATGCCAACATGTCATGGCTTCTTAAAAAAAAAAAAAAAAAAATGCATGTCATGGCTTCTTCTTTTAGCTTTATTTTGAGATTTTTGCAAATGCTCTACTCTATTCATTCAAAATTTTCTTAGCTACAGGATGAAGTTGGAGAAGCAAAGGAGCTTGGAGGCACGAGAGACGTGGAAACCAGCAAGATTATAGAGCAAGATTCACCAAAAGATGAGGGTATACCAACTCATGATTCATGAATAGATTGAATTTTTCTTCATTGTTTTCTCTGTACTACTATTGGGATGACTTCTTTGGCCATCCCAGATTTTGATGTGCCTGAACTCTCATCTCAATATCATCATATCTGAACTCTGATGCTAATATATTTCCATCTATCTAAATTTTAAATTCTTTTGCCATTTTCTCTAGTCATTTGAAATTAGGTGGGAGTATCTTTCAAGTAAGTTTGTTTCTTCTTGGCCTTTCTCTGCTGTTTAATTCTCAGTTGCCAAGGCGTGAAAAAATGGATTGGCTTCTTTTGGCAATATCCTCATTATTGCTATTCGGAATTCAATTTATTTTTGCATTGTGAATTTTAAACAAATCATTTCATTTATTAGCTCTAGAGACCCCCCCCCAACACCCAACCCTTCACACATATCAAAGGCAAAAGCAATCAAATTTTGATAGATACAATGATAGGATCCACCCTTTCTCGCACACATTAAAGAAGGAAGCTGCTTGGGGGGGGGGGGGGGGGGGCTGTCTTGACCTGTCTTGTCTCCGGCTAATCTTGAAGTAAGATACAGAGTTGATGATTTAGTGGTGGCGTTGGAATGAGAGGTAGAAGTTATTTCCAAAGCTAAAGAATTTGGATTGGTGATTCAGATATTTGCTTTATAAAGCAAGCTTATTATCAAAATGATATGCATCATCATCTGCATCTAATGGTTGTGGTGCAAGGGAGTAAGTGACTCAACACTCAACAGTGAATAGTCACCAAAGAATGATCTAGAAGCAACCTAAATTATCTTCAATATTCATCATGCAATAATAGCCTTTTAAGTAGGTAGGTGGCGCCGTTTGCCACGACCATGATACTGTGCGATTTGAATACCAATTGAAATTGAATAATTGAGTGAATACCATCCTTTATTTATGGTCATGAAATGCGACTGGAGGAAGGCTTACGTATTACTAAATTTACTATGCTAAAATCTTAAGGGGCCGTTTGGTTCATGGGTTTATTCATGTTAGAATATAGTAACATGGATAAACCCATGTTTGGTATCCATGATTCAAAAAAATTTCGGCCCGTGTTAAACTGGTCGGCCGTCTCGGTAGGCGTGTCGGGCACTATTTTCGCATGTTAGAGTGGGTTTGTTTATCAGCCCAAAATGGGCCGATTACCTCACTTGGTTGAACAGTGATTCATGTTACCCTCACTTATTTCCTTCTTTACCCTCTCAACCGCGTCTCTCTCTTTCTCTTGGCCAAAAGTGTCGCGACGGCGATGAGAGGCGAAGTCAGCGGTCAGGCAAGGCGAAGGCGGCGGTGGGGCGAACGGAGCGGTGAGGTGAGGCGGAGACGGCGGCGAAAGTGGAGAAGGCGGCGATTTAATTTTCGCTGCAACTCCTTTCACCGCCTCGTTTTAATTGGCGCTGCTACTCCTTTCTTCGGCGGCAGAGGTGACCGCCCGCGCTCCACAGCCGCCGCCACTGCATGGCCCGACTCCTCCGATTTTGGGGGCGATTCTGGTGCGATTATGTGTTTCGATTGTTGTTCGATTTATGGCCGCCGACTCCTCCGATTTATGGG
>JAYDZE010378141.1:0-17237 GCA_034509125.1 Monilaria moniliformis
AAAATCCGAACCAAATTTTAAATTTCGATTTGGTTCGGATCGGATATTCGGATTTCGGATATTTTGCTCACCCCTAGACGTACGGTATGTATATCCATGATTGTAACATTTATATAATTAAGTAGCGATTTCTAAACTACACCATTAATATAGTCAAAATTAATGATTAATCACGAATTTAGGAAAATTAAAATATAGTCGATCTTTTATTTTTTCGATAAAATACCCTTAGTGAATACGAATAATTTTTTTACCATGCCATAACTACCTTATTAACAGTCATTTTTCTCTCTCTCTAATTACATCCCTCTGTCATTCTTTCTCTAATTTTATCTCTCTCTGCCTGTAACTAAAACGTCTCTCTAATTCTCTTCATCGCTCAAACATTGACGGTAGCTTCCAAAGAATCACCTACAAACTCAAACACTTTCGAAAGTGCAACATGCAATACGTCAATACCGCCGCCTACAAACCCAAACTCTTATGAACCAATTGCGGAATGCAATCTGTCGACGTTGTAGCTGCTTGCAAACACTGATTTGTCACCTTTTATTTTTCAAAACGGTGACATCAACGGGCAATTTAAATTTTGAATCGTCGAATATCATTTTATTGTTTGCTCTTTTTTTGTTGTTTTTTTTTTGTGTTTTTAGTGTTTTTGTTGGGAAAAAAATTGTGTTGATCATTACAGTTTTTTGGTGTTTTTGATTTTTTTTTTTAGGAATTTTGAGTGTTGTGGTGTGAAGTACGAATCGACCGAATTAATATTATGGTTACAAAATCTGTGTGCGAGCGTCCTCGAAACCTCACGCATAGATTTAGTGAGTCTGGTGTTAACTTGACCGAATTTGTACTAGTATTACCAAACATGCGCGCGGGCAGGTTTAGTAAGCCTGGTATTAATTTGACCGATATGTACCTGGACTACCAAACCTACGCGCGCGGTGCCGATGACGCCCCCACAGCTATTTGGTAAGCATGATACTAATTCGACTAGTTTGCACCTCATATACTACATCACATAGAATTTGCAAAATACCAACTTAAGAAGTAATTAGGACAAGTAGATAATCCGACAAGCTACTTCAGAATCGATTTCGCCGAAATCGTCAAATGTGGGAAATTCCTAACAACAGCAAAGTTCATGATTTTTACGACCAATTTTAAGTTTGTGGGAAAATCCGGAATTTAGTCATAGTTCGTGACATTAGCGACCAATAGCCCTTTTATTTTAGTACCAAATCGACGTCGTTTTGTTACATTTAAATGTCATTTCAACTTTAATTTTGCCGTATCAGTTACGATTTGGAGGATTGTGGGAAATCTCAAACAACGGTAAAGTTCGCAATTTTTGCGACCAAATTTTAAGCTCGTGAAAAGATCCAAAATTTGACTAAAATTCGTGATATTAGATATCAATTGCCCAAAATCACAGGTCCATCTTCTCCACGGCCTCCTCCAACGGCGTAGATCCGGAGCGGTGGCGTGTGTACCAGTAGGTGGATGTTTAGATTCTGTTATTCTTACTAGTTTTGTGGCGGGTTAATCGTGCTAAGAATTGAATTTTGAACTAAATTCCAACTAAAAAAAATGTACTTGGCAGTGAGTGAGTGAGTGCGCAGAGGATCAAGAAAATAATTCATAACTAATAACATGTTTTGCTCCTTGAATCGTTGCTGCTTTCAGATTAAATGGAGTAATATTTGGATATATCTTTTGCTTAATTTAATAATGTTTTGGTTAATGTGACCACCATTTGTTTTCCGATATATTATCGAATTGATTTTCTGAGTAGATCAAAACTATTGTCCTTTCCAGTTTCTCCTATTGACAAGGGTGTGGAGGATGATGTCTTGATAGATTGAGGCAGATGGAGCCCTGCTTTTTATATACGTTTCTCTCTTTTTTTCAGATTCATTTGATTATACTTCTTAATTTATTACAAATTTCAAATCTGTTAAAATAATTTATTTATCATTCTTTCAGTCAAGGAATTATAAATAGACTCTTTTATCTTGGGGGCTATAGACAAAATATAAACGCATATATGGTCCACTAATTGAATTCTATGTTCGATAAATCTTGTGAGATGATTATAAATTTATTAATCTTAGTTACAAGTATAATCATAACTAAAGTTCTTAAAAGCTAGAGTGAGAAAGTCCACTAAAATGCGGCTTTTAGAAGAGATGATGGTCTTAATTTCAAGACACACGCAAATTCGAATTATCTGGGCCTGGGCCCATTGACTGGATCAAATAAAGCCCACCAGAAATGCAGCCTGGGCCGAATTTGAGGAGCCGAGATCGAGTTGCAGCATCATGATTCATGAAGCTAACGAGATGTTACATGAGTTTTGAATAGTGTTGTTTCGTATTTCGATCCGCCCAACCAAAAATGGAGGCGAGTCATGTTAGCTTTCCAACTTGGGAAATTAGCCTATAACTAGGATATTTTGTTAGTTTTGTGATAGTTCATTCATCTAAACTATCTATATTTTTAGAAGAAATAAAATATGTAAATGTTTTTAATTTAAAGTGTAAGACAAAAAATGCTCATTGACAAACCATATATATTTTGATTTTACATGGAACTAATAAGATAATTGTAGAACTACGCAGTGTAGAGATGTATACGAATCAAATATTTTGACTCGGTTCGGTATTCGATACGAATTTTTTATATTCGATTTCAATTTTTTGTGATTTGAATTAATATTCAAATACTTCTTTTTATTCTATTAGTTATTAAATACGATTTCAAAATCATGATATTCAATTCGGTATTTAAAAATATCTGATAATATATATATATATATATATATATATATATTATTTATGTTATGCAGATGTTTGGTATAGCTAAGTAGGGATGTCAATTGGGTCAATCCGCTCGGTTTCGGGCTGATCCTATCGGATTGTCGGACTATTCGGTTAAGGGTCATTCAGGTTGTAATTTTTTCGGGTTAGAAATTCTCAATCCTAATCCTAAATTATCGGGTTTTGGGGTAATCCATCGGGCCAATCGGACTCAAATATTTTAATGATTTTTTATTAATATATTAATTTTGATAATTGTATATTTGTAACAAAGAAATATATTCATAAATGAATGTCATTTCAACTCAAAACTAATATATAGTTTTTAGAGAAGTAAAAAAATACATCTTTTGTTAATAAATTATCATTTTTTTAATTTTTAAATATAAACGTTTTATATTAAATGTTATTGTAAAAGATAGAAAAGTGAAATGACGAACATAACTTTCGAATATTGAATCAAAATGCATTTTTTTCACATACATTTGAAAAAAAATCTTATATACTAACTTTCAAAAGTTGAAAAAATAATAAATTAATGAAATTTGAAAACTAAATAACGATATGTCGCTAATTTTCGGGTCGATCCTATGGATTCGGGCTATCTTCGGGCCAACCCTATCGGGTTGCGGGCTATTCAATTTAGAGTCATTCGGTTGAGATTTTTTTCGGGTTGAAAATTTTCAACCCTAACCATGCCGGGTTGTCAGGTTAATCGAGTCAATCCACGGGTTTTAGACTAAATTGATATCCATATAACTAAGTGTTTATTAGATAAATGTGTTGGATAAAGCTCCATATTATTTTAGAAATTTTTTTCTTTTAAAATTGTGAATCAAATACTCGAATAGCATTTTTAGATTACACTTTAAAAAATGAATTGTCAATTTGATATTCATAACTACCTAAATAAATCAAATACGAATGCAAGGTATTCGAATATCGATTTAAATATGCAATTTCCTTAACGAGTATAAATCAAATACAATGATATTTTTGGTCGATTCGACTACTTAACATTCCTAACACAGAGTATTGCAATTTAGAAGACAAAATGAGTCACATATGCATTCTAATGTGAATAAAGAGAAATACAAATCTTTATGGAGTATTTTAAATGGACAGAAAAGTCAATACAAAAAGTGAAGAAAGCTTAATATATATAGCCGCCAAGATTTAAGAAAGTTCCATGTTAACATAAACTCATATATCTCATGAAACTTAGACTATAATTAATGTAATTAAAGGCAAGTTGAAGGTAGATCCAAGTCAAATTAAGATAATACTATAATATAATATAGCTCACCAATATACAAGTTGTCAAACGCGTAATCCCAAATCCCAATCATCCCACTCATGATTGATTACCACTTACTACTACTATGCTGTCCAATTTGCATTAGGCCGTCTCACTATGTTTTTTATTTTATAATTTTGTAGGGAGGTCTCACTATTCATTAATACATATATATATATATATAAGATCGTATTTGAAATTATTAATTTTCTTCTTCAAACTTGAAAATTATATATATATATATATGTGTGTGTGTGTGTCATTTTCACTCTAAAAATTTATTGTGTTTATTTTAAGATGCGTGAAGTTATGAATATTTGAAATAGTATCTCAAACACCCCCATAATCTAAGTGACTATAAATAAAAAGTTGGAAAAACAACTTATAACTGTAAAAGGCAAATAAATTGAGAATTTTGCAATATGAATAAAATTTCACATGCAAATTCCGTATGTCCCGTCAATGATCACGGACGCCCTACATTTCCAGCTAAAACCCCAAATTATGACCCAATTAGGAAAGACCTCAATATATCAAATAAAATAGAGCTTTCACACCACTACATGTGACATCGACGCGTACGAGACCAAATCCTCATTACACTTCGCGTTCTAATAATATTAATAATAATAAAAGAATACTTATTTTTGATTTAAATTTAATTAAGATATTAAACATATGAATAATAATTTGGTCATTTTACATGCACAATATTCACATGCGAAAAATAAGAAGATTTACAGAATATCTAATTTTCAAAAGTAGCAATTGGATCTATAATTACCAAAACTATGTAATCTACCTATTAGAACACAAGTGAGAAGGCAGTAGTAGACGGACCTGAGGATTTTGCTTCGTCCGCTAAAGGTTTTGTTATTTGCTATTGTACAATAGGGACCGTACGTTAATTCGTTGATGATGTATGGAATAAGAAATGAAATACAAAGATCCATCAGGGGATGTAAAATCTGTTATAGCTAATTGTACAAGTGTATTAATCCTTGATTGCAATAGGTTGTTGTACATCGTGCAAGGGTATTTGTACACTTGGAAGGTGGGGTGAACTGAAGCCACGCTTTTGGTAGTCTAAACCCACCGCTACGTTAGCTATCTAGCTATTCCATACACATTCATTTTCAACTCCAATTTCATTTCCATCATCTACTAATGCCATACTGTTTCCACTTCATCTAATATTCTTATTTAATTTGTTTCTCCACCTCCTATTTAAATCAACCCCCTTCACAAATCACAAGCTCACAACTCTCAACTTTGTTCATCCTCTTAAAAATGTTGCATTTGGTGGCTTTGGTTCTTTGTCTAGTCGGAGGTGCGAGGGCCGAGGATCCTTACAGATTCTTCACTTGGAACATCACTTACGGCGACATTTACCCTTTAGGTGTTCCACAACAGGTTTGTATAATTTTCCATCCGTTTATATTGTTTTACTGCATGCATAGCAATGTTTGAAATCGTACAATTTTTTTGATCTTATTTTTGTCAAAAATTCCCCGATGTTGATGTTCATGTCGTGTATGTAGCATGCGCATCTCGCACAGATAGATCTGTCATTGTCTAGTGTAATTTATATTGATACATGAGTTTTTTTTATTAATGACTATATATATTGTTTTATTGTACATATATCTATTTTGACCATCTTAATATTCGTTGTTAATTTTATTCCAATATTTTCTTTTTCAGGGAATTTTGATAAATGGGCAATTTCCAGGACCTGATATATATTCAGTCACAAACGATAACATAATAATCAATGTTTTCAATAATTTGCCGGAGCCATTCCTCCTCTCATGGTTAGTTCTTACAATTTCATAAACTATTATACTTTATTTTCTTTTCTTTTCTTTTAGTTTCATTTTTAATAAATTAAAACTCTTTATATACCAATCGTTATACACACAACGTGTCTAAACTTGTAATATGTAATTTAAATTGATTATTTCAACAGCACGCCTTTGATTTAATATCATTGCCAATTAGGCATGCAAGTTGCATAGATTATTAATTGAAATAAATATGTTTGATGATACTCAGGAGTGGGGTCCAGCAGAGGAAGAACTCGTTCCAAGACGGAGTGTACGGGACAACATGCCCAATCCCTCCCGGCCAAAACTTCACCTACACTATGCAAATGAAAGATCAAATCGGCAGCTTTTACTACTTCCCATCTCTCGCTTTCCACAAAGCCGCCGGCGGATTCGGCGCCATCCGAATTCTCAGCCGCCCCAGAATCCCCGTCCCTTTTCCCGAACCCGACGGCGATTACACCCTTCTCATCGGCGATTGGTACAAAGCCAGCCACAAGGTCTCATTGCACCTTCATCTTTTTTCTTTTATTTTTTTTGTATTTGGAGTTGCAGTGTTTGAACTTTCATTGTCCCGAAAATGGCAGGTTTTGCAGTCGGTTTTGGACTCGGGAAGAATGCTTGCTTTCCCCGACGCCGTTCTCATCAATGGCAACGGTGGAAACAACACACAGTTTACGGTCGAGCAAGGTACCATGATCAAATCATGATCACTATATATATAGATAACTAAGGTGAAGATTTTGACGAATTAGTGTGTTGTTTGTTTGCAGGGAAAACATACAGGCTGAGAATATCAAATGTGGGGTTGAGAAACTCACTGAATTTCAGAATCCAAGGGCACAGCATGAAGCTGGTTGAAGTGGAAGGCACTCACACAGTGCAGACTATGCTATCCTCGCTGGACGTCCACGTAGGCCAGTCCTACTCCGTCCTCGTCACCGCCGACCAGCCAGCTCAGGACTACCACATTGCCGTCTCCACGCGTTTCGCCACCCCCGTCCTCACCTCCACCGCCGTCCTCCACTACTCCACCTCCGGAAGCCCTTCTTCAGGCCCTCTTCCCCCCATCACCGAAGATGTTCAATGGTCCTTAAACCAGGCCCGTTCCATTAGGTAATAGAGCTGTCAAACATAATCGACCTAATTTATATGTTTTGGTATGCGAATAAAGTATTGGTTACCGACTTACCGTAACCTGGCCAGACTTTTTTAGCATTGGCCCACAGGTAAACCCAAAAAGACCCCTTTTTGAGTAGGCCCATGCTTCGAAAAAAGATGGCCTTACAGATTTGTTAGGCTTCATAGCTCAAGAAAAAAAATTAACCCAAAGTCTAGAGGGCCTGCTCGACCTTCCATTTGACATCTCGAACCAATGGCGGACATTGGGGTGCTCGGGGAGCACTAGCACCCCTAAAAAAAATTCTACTCTATATTTCAATATTTTTAAATTTAAATTTTAACATTACTTGTCCTCAGAAGAATTTAGATTTTAATTTCTCTCAAACTATTTTTCTGCATCCTCGTCTTTAACTGTAACGAACTTTTCTACTTTTCGTTACAGGACTAATCTCACAGCAAGTGGACCGAGGCCGAATCCGCAAGGCTCGTACCACTACGGCCAAATCAACGTGTCAAGGACCATTAGGGTAGGCAACACGCCCGGCTTGCTCAATGGCAAGCAACGCTACGCCGTGAATGGCGTATCGTTCGTGGCGGCCGACATGCCTCTCAAGCTGGCGGACTACTTCAACATCGACGGGGTGTTCCGCGTTGGGAGCATCCCGGACTCCCCTCCCGTCACCCGAGACATCCGCCTCGACACGGCGGTGATGGGAGCTGACTACAGAAGCTTTGTTGAGATTGTGTTTGAGAACAGAGAAAACTTCATGCAGAGCTGGCATCTTGATGGACACTCTTTCTTTGTAGTAGGGTAAGCTCCCTATAAACTCACTAATATAATACTTCTTCTATCCCATTTGAGTTCTCTCATTTGTTTGGACACGATTATTTAAGATAAGGTCAGGTCAGTTAGATTATAAAAAGGAGATTGCCCACAAAAATTTTCACTTAACTGCAAATACGATATTTTATATAGGATTGTCCAAATTGGAAAGTGAGACGTTTTGAATGGCACAAGCGGAGTGCTATTTTGGTCTCTTTCATTTGCATAAAAAATTGACTTAGGCATTCTCTCTCTTGCAGGATGGATGCAGGTTCTTGGACACCTGATAGCAAGAAACAGTACAATCTTCAAGATGCTGTTTTCCGCTCTACCACACAGGTTAGAATATTCTATAATCAATAACTAAGTATCAAGAATCATAATGTGCTATTAAAAGAATAAATTAAGGTTATTTGTTACATAGCCATTCATCTACATTAGTGAAATCATAGTCTTTACATAAACTATCTCATTGCATTTGTTATTTTATTCTATTCCCTATTTGGAGTATGTTTGAACAGTTTCATTGTGTTTTTATCTTAAAGACTTGTGCATTTGAAACTATTTCATTGCATTGTAGCATATGGGACTTATATATTTGGAACTGTTTCAACACAGGTTTATCCCAAGTCTTGGACAGCAATCTATGTTGCACTAGACAATGTAGGAATGTGGAACCTTAGGTCCGAGTTCTGGGCTCGACAGTACCTCGGACAGCAGTTTTATCTCCGCGTCTATACGCCGGTCAAGTCCACCAGAGACGAGTATCTCATTCCCTCTAACGCCCTTCTCTGTGGGAGAGCAGCTGGCAGAAGGTAGTCCATTGTAATGCCAATTGTATAACCTCTAAAGAATAGCCTCAAATGCACCTACTTACTGTCTCATTCTTTGTATCTCTTCAAAATAAGTTATGTAAGAAATGTAAGAAAATACTACATTAGTTTGAAATATTTCATTCTTTAATTCTCATGTTTCATGTTGTTTAGTGTATCAATTCTCGAATTCACAAAGGAGTAGTTTTGTTTGTATCTCTGCAAAATAAGTTATGTAATGTAAGAAAATGCTACACATGTTTGAAATCTTTCATTCTTTCTCATGTTTCACGGTGTTTAGTATATCAATTCTTGAATCTGCAAAGGAGTAGTTTCTTTGAATACGTTATGCAGTGTAATTTGAAATCTCTCATCATAACAATTCTTGAATTTAAAAAGGGGTAATTTTCTTTGTATTTCTTCATAATAAATTATGTAATGTAAGAAAATGCTGCATAAATTAGAAATCTTTCATTCTTTCTCATGTTTCATGTTGTCTGGTATATCAATCATAATAGTCTTATTTGAGCAGTTTCTTGAGACAAAACTCTTTGTTTTCACCGTATATAAGGACTTTGTTTCGTAGACCAAGTCCTGTAATAAAATATTAAAATTAATTCAAATGTAGATTATTATTTTTTTGAGATTAATATTCAAATGTATCTTGATCGGCAATGGTCATACTTATTAGGATAATCCGCCCCACCAATTCTTGATTTTCCTCAGTTGTCTCATTCTGATGCATAAACTCTTATATAAACTGCCACCTTTTGAACTAAAAAATTAAGACCATTTCAGAAACACATTTTGTGATGGCTAAAGCACACATTTCTCTATTCGTTTGTGTTGCTGTCATCCTGCTCAACGCTGTCCCTCACTCAGCTGATGAGGCGTCACCTGCCATTTTCATACTAGGTGACTTGACTGCAGATGTTGGGACGAACCACTATATGCCTGAGACCATTTTCAGAGCTGATTTCCCTCCCCATGGCCTTGACATCCCCAAATCGCTCCCTACGGGGAGGTTCAGCAATGGCATATTTGGCTATTTCAAGACCAACAGCACAATGCAGAAAAACAACTTTGTTTTCCATTGTGATCTCAACATATTCAGTCCACATCATGGTAACATCACTTGGAACTTTCAAGAAAATCCCATGTTTTTCTCTTCTTCAGTAAAAACTGATTCTGTTTTTATTTTTCTCTGCTAGTAACTGTACAAGCTCGGAGCAAGAAAGTTTGGTATCATAAGTGTGCCACCCGTGGGGTGCTGCCCATCTCAAAGACTAATGCAGAAACTCCTCTATGGAGCCGAGGGTTGCTTTGAGCTGCAGAATGATTTCGCCTTGACCTTTCACTCAGTACTCGACGCGCTTCTGAGCCACCTCAGCACACAGCTGCCGGGATTCATGTACTCACTTGGAAACGGATACTGAATGTTGGTTGGTGTTATAAACAATCCACACTTAGGTAAATTATGGCCTTGAATTTATGGCCTTAAAATTTGTTCACATGCTGATATCTGTATTACTTTCTAGGATTTGAGAATGTGGATTCAGAATGCTGCGGAGACGGGCTTCTGAACGCGCAAGGCCCGTGTAACTCTACAGCATCAGTTAAATCAGACCGTCGCAACTCTTTGTTTTGGGATATGTTCCATCCTACCAAGAAAGCAGCCTTTCTGGCTGCACAGACACTCTACAATGACCCTTTAAATTATGTATCACCTTTTCTCAGTTGGCTAAAGACTATTAGAATCAAGAAACTATGTCATTTGTCTTTCATTTTTCAAGATTAAATGAACTGCAACACTGATCTCAAAATCACCACATTTTCTTCAACTTAATGGTCTCATGTTTGAACAGCAGCAGACTTCATTTTTGGACTTAGTTTTTCCTTCAGCTACATTTATAAGAATGTATCTGTAAGAAAGTATTAAGAGTTTGGATCCTTGTCATCATATATATACCAGAAATCATCAATGGCTTCAAGAATTTCTTCAAGCAGAAGATCTATAAAGAAACTGGCTAAAACTAAGCTGAAGGACGGCTTTTTTCGTCCGTGTATTCTTGTACTGCTTCTGGCCTTATTTTATATGCTCCTGTCCTAATACTATCAAGCGAAACATGTCTTCTACAACGGGCTAAAAACTGCATTGCACGACAAAATTTTCATGTCAAGAACAGTCATCGTATTTCATGACACAACAGAAGATACAACACAGTATACAGTGCTAATAATTATAACAAAAAATTGAAAGAATCAGTACTAAAATTCATAATTATGCACTTGAAATCGAAAAGAGAAACTAGAGATCATTATCTATAAGCTACATCACCAGAACTCGACTTGGCAAGTCTGCTGAAGTCACTCTCATTCACGAGCTCCATTTGTACGAGAAGATCCCCAGTCCTTTTTCTGGATCTCTAACACGTGATTTGGCTCTACGAGGAATTGCAAGATCCGCCAAGAAACAGAAGTAGCTTATCAAAATTTGCCAATTTCATTTGCAATGGGCGCTGTTCTACTAATAGATGATGTACCGTCTTCATTGTTGGCCTTCTAGAAGACGAATGCAAGAGACACAGGCGTGCTATGATCATCATGGATTTCATCTCATCATCGTTGTAGTCTTCGTTTAGGCTGGGATCAATAAGGCGTTTGTATACACCACATGTCAGCAGAGACCTTGCCTGCAATTTTCATCAGCAATCTTGAGAATGTGACAAAAATAAATTTAACATTTTTGGCTTAAAATTAAAATTTAATTACCCAAAGTAGTAGACTTGCTTGATTTGATGCTTGGTTTGTTCTAGTAGCTTCTTTCCCAGTTATCAGTTCCAACAGCAAAATCCCATAAGCATACACATCTACCTTCTCATCAACTTTGCCATACATTAAGTACTCCGGGGCTAAGTATCCGAACGTCTCGACTAGATGAGCCGGCCTTATGTATGTAGAGGATCGACTGGCTGACGACAGATTGACTATTGTAGCTCCAAAATTAGACAGCTGGAAAACCAAAACTAACGTACTTACAAAGATAAACTATATATAGTTTTTCCCTTTTGTTTTGTTGAAACATTAGTCTTAAAAGGAACATCTTTCCTGATTGAAATATCACAATATTGAAATATAAATCTTACTAGTGGCCTTCTATCTTCTTGAAGGAGGATATTTGATGAGTAGATACCGGTATGTGTATCGGAGGATGGCAGGAATGAAGATACTCCACGCCTTAACCACATCAAGTGCAACTCGCATTCTCTCACACCATTTCAACTGGTTAAGCTTCTGCTTGAGGTTTGAATCGCATAAGCTGTAAACAACTGCACGCATTTCTTTAAAGTAGCAATATCCAAAAATTTCAACTATGTTTTCATGTTTCAAGCCACTCAAAACCTCCACTTCTCAAAGAAAAACTTCTTCAGCCACATGGGAGCCCGAGTCCCCGAGAACCTTCACTGTCACTGCCTGACCGTTTCCAAGAACGCCCTTATAGAGCTGACTGTTTGGACCTTCTCCGATCAACATATCAGCACCAAAACTTACCGTAGCATGGTTGAGTTCTTTGTACGTGAGGCACCTGTCACAGCCCCTCGTTTCCACCATAACCGATCTTTGGAACAATCTTGGACACAAATTTCCACTCTCGGATTGCTCTGAAGTTGAAGGTGTTGTTGATGAGGATGGCATGGACCAAGATTTCCTGACTTGAGGCCTGGACAAATGTGGATCAGAGCTGCTGCATTCTGATAAAGACAACATAAATGTTCGACAAACTCTGGAGCTGGATCCTTGCTGTGAGGTCCCCATCTGTTGTAATAGGACTTTCCCTCCACTGTCCATTATCAGAAGCTTGTAAGTAGGAGGCAAGGCTTTCAGGCATTTGGAAACAGTCTTACCTTCCGGGCTGCATACATAAAACAGTTAGAACGTAGTGGTGGTCGTGGTGGTGGAGTTTGTGGTGGTGGAGAGTGGGAAAATAAATTACCAGCTGCTGCTGCATCCAACAGCAAGAACAGTTGCAAATGCTACTCTTAACTTGGTGTGCTAGTTCTGCTATGTAGCAGCTTCCACTACAATCTTGACTTCAAAATCCACCTTATTACAACATAAAATGAATCAAACAATCTCAAAATTTTTCAAGAATATGCTTAAAACTTTCACAACAAACAAGAAGCAAAGAAAAGACTCCAACCTGCTTTGATTCGCAGATATCTTCATAAATGTGGAATGTATTGGCATCAAAAGCATCATCTTGGTTCTGCTGCACATGAACAGCAAGCACGGTTTCCCCACACACCACGACCAACTGGAGCAACCTCAACAAAACTTGTCTACTGCAAGTATCAGATTTCAAGCCAACAATGATTCTTCTTCTGCTGCTCACTGCCTTGCTCCCGAGCTGCCCCAGAATCCCTTGAGTCATTCTCAAGTTTCCATCCATAACATGCAGTCGAGATTTCTGCGAAAAAACGACCATCCCATTGCAAGAAATATCAACGCAGCTCCAGATTCAGAGTAGGCTTGAAAATCTGCCAAACTGCTGTGGGGTTTTCCAAATTTTGGAAGAGCTGATATTGATATCTGTGGCCCCTCTACTTAAATTTGCTGTTGGTTTAAGCATTTAGTGTGATGTCTGGCTGGAAATTGATAACCGAAATACCAAGTAATACACAGCTAACTACCTTCATTGAAATTGAATAAATCATAACTCATTGAAATTAGAATAAATTAGCACGCAAAGGCTATCTTCTTTTCTGGATTCCTTCATTATGGTTTGGCACGACCATCATTGTAGTTCTTGATAGCCAAACAACAATAGACTTTCATTAATGGCCCGACCAGAACATCCAAAACTACGTCATTTTGAAGCTCTCTTCACAACACTACCCAACTTGACACGATGCCAGCACGTTAGAGGAGCGCTGGTGGAAAAAGCACGATAGAGGAGCGCTGGTGGAAGGAATCAAACAAAGAGACGAGGCGACAAGAGCAAACTCATTTATTCATTTCAACCTTTGGGTTGAGTTCAATAGGTTATATACACAACAGTTTTCGCATAACGCTGCAATAATTGCATCAGCACAGCATTCGCATAACTATGAAAACTCTCTCTCTCTCTCTCACACACACACACTCACGGGAAGTGAAAATGCCAGTTTACAGTTTGAGAGTAGATAGAAGCAAACAATTTCTTTCAAGGGACGTAGTCTATTTTACAAGTCCACCAGCACTGATTACACGCAGACAAATTCTGCCAAAGAAAAAGGCCACTTAGGATGCATTCACATAAACACATATGGTCTTATTTAAATTGGTTTTTACATAGTAAGCTTTATTATCTCAATCTACTGCGTCAATCTCAATCTACTGCGTCAAGCTGCAAATTTCACAGAGGAGGTGGAGGCGTCACAAGCTGTCTTGCGTAGTCATCAACAAACTCACACAGATATGAAAGCAACTCATTTCCACAAGTCCCAGAGGAAATCATCGAGTTTCTCATGAAAAGATGCGCCTACGCCTTCTCAGCAACCTGCACATTCAAATCGGGCAAGAGCAAGATGCAGTTAAGCATACGATTTGAGAGCATTAACATACGGGGCAACACAAAGGCTCTCCTAATGTTGAAGGATTGGAACCGCATTTGCAAGATTCGGGCATACAAGATATATATGATAGAAAAAGGTAATAGCTCGAAAAAGATACCATAGTTAGGCACTCATTAGCGGGAATTTTCTGTTCTTCATGACAAGCCAAACGATGCAATAAGAGAAAAGAAAGCCCAATATATGACACATCAATGTTTCATCTAAGAACTTTCCTTTATTAAAGACAATACTCCATTTGAAACTCCAAAACTATCTAATTCAGATGAAGCATCTTATCCAAAGTTGTACAATCTAATATGCAAACTGACTATATACACACAAAGCAGCAAAAATACAAATTCTTCAAACAATTTGTTCAGGCTTGTGATTCAAGTAGTGAACCATAATTCACTGAGTTCAATCACTATAGCAGTTCAAATTTATCAATAGACACTCATTACTCAAGGCAATTTTTAATCATTTATTTGTCTGAACCACATTCAGACACGAGAAAACATTTAACAAGGATAAAACATCACGAGAACAAACATAACCACCGAACAAGGATTTGGCATATAATTAAACAATTAACTGACCACGACAAGTCCACCCAAAACAACTATCATATTTCAATTACAGCTCAGACGCCTAATAACTTGTTCTTATCCACATAAAATAGAAATCTAGCCATACAGTCCAGAGCCTAAGATAACATGGGAATAAATCTTGCAATCATCTTTTAAAATTAAATTGGTTTTCACCTGGTTAAGAGGGTTGTCAGGAGATTTCTTCCAGAGTTTCCAAATCATATCCTTGTATTGAGTGTGCGTTAGACCCGGTTTCTCCGCCTTCAACTTCGGGAGCTCAGCTTCTTCAAATGCCTGCAGACATAAACAACACATCAAAACGTAAACAAAGAATAGCTCAACTAAGTAAGTTATGATCAACTTCAAAAACCACAGATGGCTGTTATAATGCACAACGATACTATATTAGCTCAAACAACCAATTCCCCTCAAACACCATTCAGACGAATTACCTTCTTTCCCCTTCAAATCACATATCTAAAACAGTTAATTCAGCTAAAATTAGAAATTCTAACTCTTAAGTCTAATTCTGATTCAAATAATCTTACAAATCAAGAGAATTTCACCAATCAACCATACCTTAAACGAGGCCTTGAGCCTCTTCTCCGGGTGTTTGTCCACCGGCAAACTATCCACTATAGTCATCCGCGCAAGCGCTTCATCAACCGACCTCGCCTCAATAATCGAATCATCGCGATTGGTGTTCTCCACGCTCACCATCCTCTCATACTCCTCCTCCTTCGCCGTCCGGCTCTGCTTCCTCTTATCCTCCTCCGCGCGACGCTGCAACGCCGCCTGCTCCTCCTCCTTCCGACGGCTCAGCTCCGCCTCCGTCACCTTCGGCAGGGGCACCGCGACTCTATTCGCCTTCTTATCCGGCTTCATCAGGCTCTTCTCCAGCTCCTTCTCCTCCAGCTCCGCCAATCGGCGCACCTCGGCTTTCCGCGCGTTAGCCTCGGCTCGTTTCTCCGCTTCCTCCTCCCGCTTCTTCGCCGCTTTCGGCTTATTTGCCTCGGATTCCAGCCAGTACCGCTCTTCCTTCTCCTTCGCCTCGCGCTCCTTCCGCTCAGACTCGGTGGCGCTCCTCCTTGCCCTAGCCGCTTCGGCTTTGCTGTTCACACCCATTTTCTTCGGCATTTTCGACGATTTTTCTCCGATTAAACCTGCTCTTCACAACAGAATTATTGATAAATTTATGCGAAACTATCAGCGGATTATGTTGATTGGAATTGTGAATCGAATTGAATCGAATCGATTGAATACAAGAATATCGCTTATAGATCAGAAATAACTAAAAAAGAAAATTCGAAATTAGAGAGGCGGTGAGAGTTGGGCCTTTTGGTCACGGCCCAATATAATAACATTTCCATTTGGGCCAAGAAGGCCCGGAGTATAACCCGCCTCCTTTTGTCTAGTTTATTCAATTTGGTTACAATTATTAGAATTTATTTCTTAATTATCTATTTATCGTTATTTCTGCTCTTTTTCAAACGGTTCCACTTTAGGTCTTTAAATAGTTAGTTTTAATGTTTTGAGACTCCTACTTTGATATTATATTGAGTTTTCAATAAATTTCGTTTCACTGGATAATGTTTGTCTTCTACATTTATCATTCCGTTCTTTGCAAATGTATTGCTACTAGAAAGGCTTATAAGCTCTTTTAATAGATGACATGAAAGGAAGTTGCACTAAATGTGATAACATTCACAATTTTGACTTATTCTTTTTTTCAAGAAGACAATTCTATTGTAGCTAAGGCCCTTCTTGATGAAATGACAAAAATGGGTCTAAGGGCATGCTTATCGCTGCCGGAAAAAGGAAAAAAACAGCGGCGGCCGCAGAGGGGCGGGGATGGAGGAGGGACAACCGAGCCGTAGCCGGGCTTTCAGCCGCTGGAGCGGCGGCCGCGATTCAGCGGCGATCTTTAATTTTTTTTTTTAAATAAATAAATGTGATTTGATTTTACAATGCAGATTTCGAGAAGATCAAAAGTTGCAATTCACATGTGAAAAAATAAATGAAGAGTTGGTGGTGGGAGTGGATGCAAGCACACAGCCTCCGGTCAATACTCAACAAGTGGAGAGGCTGAGGCATTCGATTTGAATGCATCGATGGATGAAAGTATTGGCACACAGTATCCACAAGAGCCAACCCGTCCTATGGGGCAGAAAGCAGCCAAAAGAAAAGGGAATGGGAAGGCGAAAGCGTATGTCAATATTGGCCGAGACTCGTCATTGGAGGAGATAACTGAAGTGGTGTTGCTCAAGGAGTATAGGAAGCATATATCCATGGACCTCTCGAACATGAACGAGATGCAGAGGCAACAGCATGCCGCCGCGGTCGCTATTATTGCAAAA
>JAYDZE010378252.1:0-17237 GCA_034509125.1 Monilaria moniliformis
GTCCAAGTGTCCCAACCGCCCCATCCGTGGGTCGAGGGAGGCACGAACTCAGGTTGGGCCGGGGGTTGAGGCTGTGTTTGCTGTGACTGCCAATCACGTGACCTCCCGTGACCACCCGTTCGGACGCCCTTCCTTCCAGTACGCCGAGCTCTCTCAATAAAGGGCTGAGAGGTATCCACCTGGGTACGATGAAGAGGAGGTTCGTCAAGGCGACCAATCTCACCACACCTCCTGAGAGCATATTCGGCCATCTGTCGCATTTGATGCACGTCAGCACACGAAACGACGCTAAACGTCCGTTGCTGCGCTTAAGTGGAAGACGCATTCGCCGAATGCGATTCGGGAATGCGATTTTCCCTTTTCCGGAAGACAAAAAAAAAAAGGTTCCCGAAATGGGAACATTTTTCTAAAATACACTAAATTGAGAATTTTTGCCGTAGAATGTGTATGCTCAACCAAACCCTTAGATTATTTTTAATTTTTTTTTAAGAAAAGAAAAAGAAAAACCAAATCAGTAGAATTTTCACAAAACAAGTAAAATGCGCTGTATTGGGCCAAATGGGCTATGAGCCCATGGTTCTCTCTCATAGTCTCTCACTGAGTCCAATTCATGTAAAGCTTTTGATTCTTTGTTAGTGAATATAAACAAGACATTGAATTTTTGAGAATCAAACTGAAGTTTCCCGACCACTGATTTCTTTGAATTCATGGGAGACGACGGTCTTGGTTCAAAGCCATCACCTGGTGCCGGTGGGTCCCCCTCCGCCGTTCAGGCGGCCGGAATGACGGTGGAGGAATGCCAGGGATTTATCCAGCAATCTTTCAAAGGTAATTTTATATTTATTATGTATATGATTTGTCAGCTCTAGGATTTAGGGTTTAGTATTTAGGACCGCCATTCACATTTCTTCATGCCGCAGATCCAACGGTGAGATTTCTGAGGGAGCATTTGGCGAAATCCGGATGCAGTATCGGGCCCAATTTCGTAAGGGCTGTCAATTGCAAAGAAAGAATTGCTAGTCGATTCGTCAGGGGATCTGGGGTATATCTCAAATTCAAACTTAGATGCTTTTTTACTTAAATCCTAATTTTTATATACTAATTGGCCAAAATGAATGCATTAGATGATTACTTTTGATTTTATTTTTTTTGTTTTGATTTATACTACATTGAATTGTGATGCATATTATTCGAATGCTAACATTTCTATGTACAAAAAGGGTTTTCGATTTGATATCACTGTCTACGTTTTGGTTTTGTGCATTAGATTGAGGTATGTGGCAACCACTTGATATATGAAGAAGAGGTGTTGCGGGTGGTGGTTCATGAGCTCATCCGCGCATACGATGACTGTCGCGTTACTAATTTTGATTGCACCAACTGCGCTCATCTCGCCTGCAGTGAGGTTAATTAATCAACCATTGCAAAATCTAAGCATTGTTTAGTGTTTCATCATGGTTTTATTTAGGAATGATGGATTTAGCATGGTTTTTATTTGGAATGGTGAATGCAGATTCGAGCTACTAATCTCAGCGGGGATTGCAATTACAAACTAGAGCTTCTTCGTGGTCATGTAAAGATGAGGGGTCACGGGCAAGTGAGTTTCATCTCCAAGATACAAGTCTTGCACCATATATATATATATACCATTTTGTGAAAATCACATGCATTGTTTGATTTGGATGTTAGTGATTCTGTTATAATGTGATTGGATATACCACTGTTAATCTTCTTCACATAGTCGTAGTTGTCTTGTTACTACTGTGTGTAATGTGTGTTTGAGTCGATCCAAGATACAAGTCTTGCACTATATATATATGCCACTTTGTTTGAATTAAATGTTAGTTACTATGTTATAACGTGATTAGATATACCATTGTTAACCTCCTCCAGATAATCATAGTTGTCTTGTTACTGCTGTGTGTTTGAGACTTTGAGTCGATTTAATATATAGGAATGTGTGAAGCGAAGAGCAATGGAAGCGGTGACTGAAAACCCATTGTGTTCGAAAATAGCAGCAAAGGATGCGATTGAAGCTGTTTGGAATACTTGTTATAACGATACTGCGCCCTTCGACAGAGCTCCTTGAGCTGAGAGGATTAAGTTAGGTTGTTTTTGTTAGCTAAGCATAACTATTGATTCGTGTTTGCTGCGCCTGCAATATGATATTAGACAAACGTGCGTTGTTTTGTCTAAGTTTACAATCTTAATTATGATTATTGATGTCAATCGAGTCAATCTACTTAGTTTGGAGTACTAGGGGTAGAAGGTTTTGACATTCCTGGTTATTGTAAACGGTCATATCCCAATTCTGCAACTCTGTCTGCATCATAGTGTTTTTGATCGTATTGTATGTTTATAAACTTATTTATCGTCTGATTAGTAGTAAATAAGCCAATACTACGGTAATAGAAAATCTTGATGAGAAAAAGGACATATATTATATAGAAGGTTAAGGAAATAAGAAAGAAAAGCAACTAAATAAGCCTCGAGCTCTATGCAAATGCAAATTGACTTTTTTTCTTTGAGAGGGCAAATGCAATTTTACTTGTCTAAAATCATCAATCGCAGATTTTCCTGATATTTTGACCCTTAAAAGTAAATTGGGCTGAATTGACCAAATGGGCATTTTTAAGCCCATAAGTTCGTTCCTTACTCATAGAATCTCATACAATTCCAACTAGAACAAAGAACAAGAGATCTTTCGATTGAGGAGTTCAAGCTCTCTGTTCATAATTCAACATTTGCAGCATTTTGAGGTTTCCCGACCTCTGATTTCTTTGAACTCATGGGAGATGATGGGGGGTCCTCCTCCGCCGCACAGGGCGGCGGAATGACGTTGCGGGAATGCCATTATTATATCCAGAAAAGTTTCAAAAGTAATTGTTTACTTTTATTATTGCTGTTTGCCAGCTCCAGAAATTTGGGTTTATGATCCACAGTCATATTTCTACATGTTGCAGATCCTACCGTGAAATTTCTGGTAGAGAATTTGGAGAAATCTGGATGCGGCATCGGAAAGAATTTTATAAAGGCCGCCAATTGCATACAGGAATGTTCCGGTGGATTCACCAGGGGAAGTGGGGTATGTCAAATTATAATAATTGATGCCCATTTGCTTATTGAAAGTCCTAATTTCGAACTCAGCCATTGCCCTAATTGAATGTGTTAGACCTTCATTTTTTGGAATGGTGTTGATGTTTAGATTGCGGAAATCCATTTCTATACTATACAATACTGAAACGAATTTGAATGGTGAAACATTGCATTAGATTGTAATATGCTATAATCACTTGCAATTTCAAGATGAGGTGGAGCAAACGGTGATTCACGAGCTCATTCACGCATACGATGACTGTCGTGGTGCTAATCTCGACTGGAACAACTGCGCTCATCAAGCCTGTAGTGAGGTCATAAACTTTTAAACAAATTTAAGTATTGTTTAGTGGTTTTCTCTTGATTCAGCTTGCTTTGTAGGGTGTGGTTAGGAATTGGAAGTGTAGCGTCATCATGGTTTTGTTTTCTTGAATTTATTGGAGCAGATTCGAGCTAATCATCTGAGTGGAAATTGCCATTATAAATACGAGCTTCTCCGCGGTTATCTAAAGATGAAGGGTCATGAGCCAGTGAGTTTCATCTTCAGTATATGGCCATTTTGTTTTGTGATCATCACAATCCCTTTTCAATAATATGTATGTTTGAGTTGATGGCATAGGACTGAATGAAGCGAAGAGCAATGCAGTCGGTAACTGCAAACCCAAACTGCTCCGAAGTAGCAGGAAAGGAGGCGATTGAAGCTGTATGGAGTACTTGTTATAATGATACAAAACCCTTCGAAAAAGCTCCTTGACTCGAGCTGGAGATGAATGTTGCTTGCTACTCTTGGTGGGCAACTCGAATTGTTGCTTACTTGATGATTTCTCACTTCTCTTGATCGGAAATTAGAAAAAAAAATTTGATTTCTCACTTCTCTTGATCGGAAATTAGAAATTTTTTTTGTTACTTTGAGCATCATTGATGATGTAAAGTTCTTGGTGTACTATGTGATATCAAATCACATACTAAATATGTTAATTGTCATTTAAATCACCAATTGTTGACATTATTTGGAGTTTCAGAGTATGTAGCTTATGGCGGCAATCACATAGATTGAAATAAGTTTCACGAGTAACCATTTTTTTGTTGCTGGCATGTTTTTGAGTTTTGACACTGATTTTCCATTTCTATCTTTGGAGAATTTTTGATGGAATGTAGGCGAAATACTTTTTTTCTGATACAATGATTCCATAACGGAGCCCCAGAGGTGGCATTGGCCATGTCGCGGGGATTATTAGCCAGGAGCTGATGAAACATGTTGCCGCCGGCTTTGAATGCCGCTACTATTTCTATGTGCACTTTGAAGTTCAAAATTAAACCAAGAATACAGTAATGAAAAAAAATTACAACAAAAACTAGTTTGTTTGGCAGAACATGGTGTTGGGCAAGGAGTGATACTATAATGGTGACACTAACATGGGCTCTGTCTCTTCTGCTCAACAATCCACACACGTTGTACAAGGCTCGAGGCGAGATGGATGCTTGCGTAGGCGAAGACAGGCCTTCTCAACGAATCCAACATCAACAAGTTGGCGTATCTTGAAGCAGTTTTCAAGGAGACATTGAGGCTGTACCCAGCAGCACCCATCACGCATTGGAGGATTGTACCTTGTCAACCAGTTACCACGTACCTGTAGGGGCACGTCTAATGGTGAATATCTGGAAGATACAGAGTGATGGAATGGAAGGCTATGGGTGGACCCACTTGAGTTTAGGCCGGAGAGATTCCTGACGAGCTACAGGGATGTCACAACTTTGAGCTCATACCTTAACAAACTAGTTGCAATATGCAGCCAACTATTATATTCAGACCTTAATAGTAGCCAAAGTCAAAAAATTGAGAGCCTGATTAAAAGAGACTCGTAATTGTTCAGTTACTCAACTTTCTTTCATTGACCATTTATATTACTTGGTTTCTTCTTTGTTAATATTTGTTGACCCTCGGCTATTCCATTCTTGGTCTTTTATGTCTATTAAGACAGACAACCGCCAAACCCTCCCTCTCTCAATTCTCCCCAATTCTCTTTCACCAATATCACCCACCCCCAATTGTCTATTAAGAGATAGAGATAGAGATAGAGATAGAGATAGAGATAGAGATAGAGGTTGTTCTTATTTATTTATCAGATAACTGTACTTGACATGTAATTTTCTTCTCTTTTTTGAATATCCATTGTGTAGATATTTTATACGACTCTTGATCCCAGCAATGACTGTAAGTTCAATTTGCATCAGCATTATATCTATGCTGTCAAGCTCCACCGCGAAGGTTTGTCCAATATACAATTGTCGATTTCAGAAAGAAAAAATGAGGAAGAAGAAAGAGGAGTGAATATAGTGAAGAAAGAAATTTTCTTAAAATAAATTGTTATTCCAATTTCTCATAATGTCTGTAACAAACACCAATAAATAATGATTAAAAAAAAATTTGACGTTTTAAGGAATTGCTCAGAATGTCCTTTTATGGTTGAGGGATTTTAGATTGAAAAAAAGCTAAAAAGTGAAAAAGTATTTCAAATAATATTATGTTTTATTATAGTTACCATAAATGTTAATATTTTAGTAAAAATACCCAAATATGTGATTTATTTATTATAATTACTTTTTTTATAATTCACTCTAAAGCAAATACAAAAGAAGAAAAAATTCTAATAGTAAAAGTTTATGCAGAAACTGGGAGTGGCTTCAGTCTTACGCAATACGCGCGTGCACAAACATACAATAAATGCAAAAAACATAGAGACAAAAGTAGAGTGAAGCTAATGGAGCCACTGACTAAGTAATTGACTTGATGCCCATGGAGGTGGCATTGGCGACGTGGCGGGGATTATTAGCCCGGAGCTGATGAAACACGTTGCCGCCGGCGTTGAATGCCGCTACTATTTGTGTGTGACTGCATTATGTGATATTTTCTGTAGGCGGTTACAATTATCTTTAAATGTATTATCATTCTCGTTTCAAAACAATAGAAAAAAAGAAAAAAAGAAAAATGTCAAACGCATTTTTCTGGATTTTGGTCCTCGAGCCGAATAATCAAATTGGCCATCCTCGACCAATTTTATATACATGAGGATTGAGAATCAGGCAATCTAATATTCCCAGAAAAAAAAAATCTATATGCAGCCGCCTATAAAGTGAAAAAGACTAGTTTGTTTATGCGTTAAATTTTGTTAAAAGTGGACAAAATATCCTCATTGCTTTGCATATGCATGAAAATGCCTAAAACTTGATCCATTGTTTACCTGAATGCGAGTACGAATAGAGATGTATTCACTGCTACGTGCTAAAGTTAAAGACATGATTAAATCCATAACATCATTAAAGTAGAAGAAATCCTCAGCTACAACTACAAGCAATGCATATATGCGCTTTGCGTTATACAAAAAGAAGTGTGGGCAAAATTAATAAAGAAATGCAAATTGAAGCTGAGCCGGTAGCCTCTAGCAGAGTTCCTCTGCTTTAAATTCAGCATCCATCCCTCGCAACACAAATCACAACTTTCAGTTTAATTCTGCAGACTGATTTACCAAAAATGCTGTCTATTTTCCAATGTGCATTCTTCATTACTATCAGCATACTCCTCTCTCTCACTAGAACAAGTACGCATTATTATTAAAGCTTTCTGCTTTTTTCCATTTTTTGCACAATGCAATCTGTGATCATAATCCTGATATAAATTCATGTTTACAGATGGCAGTGGATATCAGCTGATCGTCGTAAACAACTGCAACGAGAGCTTATGGCCCGGAATCCAGGCCAGTGCAGGGCAGCCGACCCTCAGCGACGGCGGCTTCCTCCTCAGCAGCGGCGGAGAGGTAGCTATCGACGTCCCCGAGAAGTGGTCGGGCCGCCTATGGGGAAGGCAGCTTTGCAACTTCGACTCAAACGGGAAGGGCTCATGCGCCACGGGCGACTGCTCCGGCCAGCTCCACTGCCAGGGGCTGGGCGGAGCACCCCCGGCCACAGTGGTGGAGATGACCTTAGGGTCATCCTCCTCGCCACTCCACTTCTACGACGTAAGCCTGGTGGATGGGTTCAACTTGCCCGTGTCCATGAAGCCAGTCGGGGGTGGGGTCGGGTGCGGAGTGGCATCATGTGGGGTCGATCTAAACATGTGCTGCCCCTCGGCGTTAGAGGTTAGAGTGGGAGGGCAGGTTGTGGGGTGCAAGAGTGCTTGCTTAGCTATGCAATCACCAAAATATTGCTGCACAGGGCAGTATGCAGACCCCAAAACTTGCAAACCTACAGTTTTTGCAAATTTATTTAAGGCCATTTGTCCCAAGGCGTATAGCTATGCCTTTGATGATTCTTCAAGCCTCAACAAATGCAGAGCAAAGAGATATGTTATCACCTTCTGCCCTCCCCAATGAGAATGGCACTAACCGACGTCGTTTTGTTTAGAGATTTTCCTTGCAAGAACCACTGTCTAATTAGCTACTCTAGCATTAGGCAGGGACCGTTGTAGGTGCTCAAGAATTTAATACTGTTACCTTTTTAACAATTCTAGCATGTCGAGTATTTATATCGGATTTCAAATACACGACTGTTTAACCGATCAACCCAACTCATCCAACTGTCTAACACAAGATTTGGTGACACAATAACAGAACGACAACATTGAATACAAAATAAACTAGAAACATATTGATGCAAACAATGAACAGTAGCAGAGTGAGATTAAAAAAAAATAGTATTTTCCGAATATAGGGAAAGTACAAATATAGCACAAGATCTCGGACTAAACCACAAACAATGATTCTGGTGCACAAACCTCCTTAAGCTGAGGGTCCGGGACCTAATAACAACGGCGCTTCCTTCTTCTCGTTCTCTGGTTTTGGATCCGGATTTCTGTTTGCAGCCAAAGCTCTAAGAGACGGCTGGAAATACTGGCTCGCTACGTCTGGAGGAGGAGCGTCTTCTCCTGGGAGGGATAGAAGACCCTGCTCGAAAAGAGGTGATGGTTCGTTGTGACAGGCTTTCCAGAGAGAGTCCACGAGCTCCCTTTCCTCTTTCGCGGCTCCTAGGTCCTCGAGAGACATCTCACTAATTCCTTTGACCCTGTCTTGTAGGATCTGCTTCAGTTTATCATCATCTTCACTCAAGGTATGGGGCTTCTCTGATCTGTCTCGAGCTAGATCAAGAAGGCTCCTTAGTGCAGCTTCCCGTACATCAGAATCCTCACTTGATGCAAGGTGCATCATGATGCGAGGAAATCCAAGCTCGGATATAACACCAATGTCTGAACGATTCTCGCTAAGTAAGTAATGGATCAAGTTAAGGGCTTTCCTGCATGGAATACATTTTTGTATCAATAGTTACACAAAATATAATCAGCCTCAACTTTAGGCTAAACCATTAATCTTGAAACTGTTCAACATTATGTCTAGCTAAGTAATATCACATGTAAATGATCTCCAAGCATTATATACCTTTGAAATCTCACACTCTCAGAGCCCAACGCGTCTCTTAGCGCGGCATAACCATTACCCAACCGGAACGCAGCAATACCAGACTTGTTATGCCTAATCAGAGCTGCAAAATGAAAATGGAACAAAACAAAAGATCAAGAAACTGTTCATCTCTTGATCACATGAACGTACAATGCACAAGCAAGAGGATGCTTACAAGAGATTGCCCCAAGTGCTTTCGTACGAACTCTAACATCTGGATCGGAAGTAAAGTTTGTAAGCAATGGCTCCATACCATTAGCTTCCATTACTAACTGTTGACTTCTGGGATTGTTTTGCACGACCGTGCTAACAACATCGGCTGCTTTCGCCCTAATGTTAGGGTGCGAGTTCCTGAGGTAGTCGAGGAGAGGAGCAAGACCACCAATTGAGTGAAGATCTAGCACAGAACAAAAACATAATAAATCGACTGTATTATTGCATCAAAGAATTCTTAAAAGAGATCATAACTATAACTAACCATTAGCATTGTCTATAGATTCCACATGTTCTTGTAGCTCATCCAACATATCTACACAAGTAACAAAATTGAAATGTACTCAGAATCCAACCATATAGGCATATACATATTAGATGCTGAAATTGTCAATTGTTATTATAAACACCTTCAATATCTTGAGGGGTCACCCCCTGAGACTCCAAAACCTGCTCTGGGGTCTTCATAACAAGTGTAATCTCCTTCATTCGCTTTATAACATCGATTGTTTGCCCTTGCATCGCCTCCATAAACCATCTCCGATCCTCCTCACTAAATCCAAAATCATGGCAGGAAAAATATATAAATAATTACTATCGAAACAACCAAGTAAAAGCCTAGAAATGGCTAAAGCACACACTTTCAATCAACCAATTAAGCAAAACATTTACTTGCAACAAATTGAAACAAACTAAAATTTAAAAAAAATAAAATAATCCAGAAACACTTTCTAAAAGAATTGGGGAAAGATGACAATACCTCAAATTGCGAGAAGTGTTAGTACCGTCGGCGTGGGAAAGACTCCACTTAAGCAATCCTTGCCAATTAGGGCCTTCTCTTGCCATGTTTTTGCTTCTTCTTTCCTCACAATCAACAAACTACAAGGATTAACGTTGCCAAAAAACTACTAAACTAGTGCAGCAATTTATACTTTTCGTGGAAGAATTTTTGAGGGTTTCTCGAACAACCTTGAAGGATCCAGATTCTGCAACGTAGTCTTTGAGTTGAGAACGGAAAGCGGGCTGGACCGGAAACCTACAGCTTATTGGGCCTAATTTAAAATATTTGGGCCATATAAATAACACATATTCTTATAATTTAGGAGATACTTGGAAGAAAAGAGAGTGTGATATATCCAGTTAAAGTGGGGCCTCATTATCCAAATTATACTCGCGCTACAAACTCCATTTCATCTGCTGATGTGTTGTTCATCTCTTATCCACTTACCTTGCAGATCACAAAATCTGTCACTATTATAAAATCTCAGTCAAAATCTGCAACTCTGCAAAATCAAACAAATTTATAAGCTCAAATGGCGTCGGTCGCTCAATTTCACGCTCTCTTCTCCGCCAACTCGATCAAAAAATCCACTCCAGCATCCTTGAGCGGCTTCAATGGCGGAACCGCATTCCTCGGCTCAACAATTTCTTCGCGCCGTGAAATTCAGAAAATCAGAGAGAGAAGAAAGCAGCTGACGGTGGTCGCTGCCGTCGGAGATGTCTCGGCCGACGGGACTGTCTATCTGATAGCCGGCGCCGCCGCGGTGGCGTTGCTCGGAACTGCTTTCCCCATCCTCTTCTCTCGCAAAGACACGTCAGCATAAAATAAAAAATTGAACTTTTTCCATTGGATTTTATATTTATTGAGAAGAATGAGCGTCTTGTTTTTTCCTTTTGTTATATATGATATGATTTTCAGGTGCCCGGAATGTGACGGAGCAGGGTTTGTGAGGAAAGGAGGGGCGACGTTGAGGGCAAATGCGGCAAGGAAAGATCAGACTCAAATTGTGTGCGCTCGCTGCGATGGTCTTGGCAAGCTTAATCAGATTGACAAATAGAGCTATTATGGTTATGAGGTTTCCATTCTTGTTTGCTGCGTCTCAATTTCTGTACGAATTCCGTGCTCGAAATAATATTCCAAGGTTTTCGTATGTTGTTCATTACTTGTATGGACTACTGCATAATTTCCTTTTTACATACTCTATTATAATTTCCATGCAAATCAATAAATTATAATATTAAATCCAATCACTATATAGTAAATAATAATAATGGATTAACTTAATTAGTTTACAAGTTGATGGATATAATGGCGATAATATGGATATGCTAAACAAAGAATTCATAATCACTCTTATAATTGGATAAGAATAACCGACGGTTGCTCGTTATCCCATTCTTACGTACCAATCTTGACGTAATATGAAATACTCAATTCTTTTGGGTTGCTTATTCAGTTTCGGATTATAATTTAACCACGTGCAATCTAAGCACATTGCTTAATAAATTATAAAAGTCAAGAAAAAAAAAAAAAAAAACAGAGGACAATCCAACGGTAAAGCTTCAAGATAGCAGCGCCTCGTGCCAATACATGTACTGGGATGCAGTTAATCTTATTTTTTTCCCGTGAAAATAGTTTTTTATTTGTTCAAAATAATTGTTTCTCATAATTCTCCTACAACTCAGGCGTCGTCTCCTTGTAGAAAAAGGCTATGAAATCGATCCTATATTAGTTTATAAATTTCAAGAATTCGTAAAGAGATTTCCTTCCCTTCCCAGAAGAAAAAACCTTCCTTCAAAACCTCAGAGGCAATTTAAGGTCGTCTCTAGTTTCGTTACGTGTTAGAAACAGACAGAATTCCGCGAAACATAGAAAGAAAAATCGACTTATTTATTTTCCCTTTTCGTGGAATATTAATTTCGCCGAGCTCAAACAGTCATGAAGCAGCTTGAAGAAGAATTCGGAATGGATCGCGCGATTGAGATTGAAACAGACGATGAAGACGATGAGGCTGAGAGGGTTTGCCACGACAATGAGGATGATAATGAATCTGATATCACCGGCCTTTCACGAGTCCCTTCGCATGATTTCATGGATCCTGATCTTGCTCCCTCCTGGCCTCAAAGTTACAGGTACATTACATAATCGCATTCCCCAATTTTAGGATTTTTGCATGATTGTATGTAATTGTATCTATATATATTTCTCGATTGATCGAATTTGTATAGCCTAAAACCTGAATAGAGCAGCCTGATATTGTTTTCTCAACTGTTCTAGTCTTTAAGAGTTGGAGCTGAAGTTGGGAGGATTTATGGTTTAGGTTAAGAAACAGACATGTCAATTATGCAATTGTAGTGCTCTATGTCTGAATTCAGACAATCCGAAGTAGTTTCATGCAGCATTGTCGGAGAAGTATCTAACAACTTATTCCATTGTGTATTATAAAGGCAGTCAATGGACATGTATACAAGCGTGACGCCGTCAGTCAGCTTCATCAGAGGCAGTTCTTTCTTGATTCAGACAGAGAAAAGATCACAGGCACCAGATATTGAATCTTCTTTGTCGAAGCCCCTTCTTTCCGCGACAAATTCAGACAGAGATATAGTTCCTACCTCAATTCCTCCTATAAAGCTGTCTTCTGTCTCTATTTTTGGGGCTTCTATCAGTGAACTGCCTATGCCCCAGCAGTGTTCGTATGCTCAGTCACTTCTCAATGGTATCTCTCTTGTGAATCTTGATGGTGTTTTGCGCATTTTTGGTGTAAATCTCTCATCTGTTTTATGTTTCCAAATGCAGCAACAAATGCTTTATGTGGCATTGGACTTCTTTCAACTCCTTTTGCACTCAAAGAGGGGGGTTGGGTTGGTATCTTGCTTCTCTTTCTATTTGGAATCATTGCCTGTTATACTGGGATCTTGTTGAAGAGATGTCTAGAAAGCTCATCTCAACTACAAACTTATCCGGATATAGGACAGGCTGCTTTTGGGCTAGGTGGTAGAATATGCATTGCTGTAAGTAGAAACAAAGACTTGATAGTTTTGAAAATGTAGATATATGTTATATGGAAATTAATTAACTCTTTCAATTTGGATTGCTGCAGATAATCCTCTATATAGAGCTCTATGTAAGTTTTCTTCCCTATATGCTAATGCTGTATACTTTTTCCCTCTTCTCAAATTCATGTTGATCATATTCATTGCAGTCTTCATGTGTGGAATTCTTGATCATGATGAGTGATAACCTGTCTGCTACCTTCCCAAATGCTCACGTGGATATCGCTGGAATCCATCTCGACTCGTATCAAACCTGTGCCATTGTTGCAACCCTTGTGATTCTTCCAACAGTCTGGCTCAGAAACCTCAGCTTGCTGTCATATGTTTCAAGTCTGTGATCATGACTTCTCACTTAGCCTTTTTCACATGACCTCCGAATTAACCTCTCATTTGATCATTAATGTGTTTCTGTTTTTCTCATTCTTGTAGTTTGTGGAGTTGTGACTTTGGCCCTTGTAGTCCTCTGTTTGGTGTGGGTTGGTGTGGTTTCTGATATTGGATTCAATCCAAGCGGAAAGGCATTGAACTTCTCACACTTGCCTATCACCATTGGTATATACAGCTTCTGCTATGGTGGCCATTCCGTCTTCCCCAACATCTATTCCTCCATGGAGAACCCCTCTCGGTTCCCTTCTGTTCTCGCAATTAGGTAACCTTTTTTAGGAGAATGAAATGCTTGCCACCATCAATATTTGATCAAAGATTCAATTCTTGAGTTAAAATAGTCTTGTAAATGGACCTTAATTTCTCCTGACCAGGTTGTGTATATGTTGATGCAGCTTTGCGATTTCTGGTTTGCTCTACGCTGGGGTCGCAGTTTTGGGCTTTCTCATGTTTGGTGAAGCCACGGATCCTCAGTTCACACTAAACCTTCCTACCAGACTCATTGCTTCCAAGATTGCTGGATGGGCTGTGGTGAGAAAGAGAAAACACAAACACACATACGCACTTGTTCAACTAAATATCTCAATAGTATTAAGTGTGTGTGATCGATATTTGTAGGTCGTAGCCCCTCTCACAAAGTTCGGTTTGTCAATGACACCCGTGTCACTAGCCCTCGAGGAGCTGCTGCCCGCAGATCAGCTTGCTTCCCACACTGCGCCTATACTAATCAGAACGAGTTTGGTAGTCTCGACCTTGATCGTGGCACTGACAGTACCTTACTTCGGTGAGCATACATATTTTCTTTATCGACTCCAAGTGACAGATTAAACTGACAATACATACAATTGAGTATTTGAAGGATCATACGAGCAAAACAAGCTCGAATTTTATACTATTTATATGTATCCACCGCTGACCACAAAAGCATTAAATGACAGGATCCATGATGGCCCTTATAGGATCGTTCCTTATCATGCTAATGGTGAGTCATCTAATCCCTTTCTCCTCCATTTTCCACCTCAATTTAACACATTAATCTAATGTACACTGTTATGCTTAACAGTCTCTAGTCTTACCTTGTGCTTGCTACATGAGAATAGAGAGTGGAAGATTAACTAAGTTTCAGGTAAAATCTTGTCCAAATATCCTTGTCTCAAATCTGAATCAAATTCTTGGATTTTAACCTGATTTTAATCTTGATTGTGTGCAGATTACAATATGCTCCATTGTAATGGGTGTGGGAATTTGCTGTGCAGCAATCGGTACGTATTCAGCAGTGGCAAGTATGGGTACATAACAATGCGATTTCCGACATTCTTGTCCTAATCAGTGTAAGAAGAAGAAGGAGAGAGAAAAAGACACAGAGAAATAGAAATTTCATTTTTCTTTTTTTATTTAATTTCCTTGAAATATTACCACGTTCAAAGGTCGACCAGATGAAGGACATACATTGCTTGAAGAAAATGGCAATGTCTACAGCTTTCAATTTTCAATATCAATCAACTTTACTTGAATATAGTTTTCCATGTTTGGGTTATGATTTTTACTCAGTTTTCAGCAATATTTCATACATAAAGGCATAATCACCTAATGTAATGCATCAAGTGTTTTTTGTTATAATATTAGTATTAAAATTATTTTTATATTATGAATTTAGATCAATACTGTGTTGCTACCGACCATTGATTTATACAATTATAGATAAATTGGATACAAGAGTCCAAGATTTTGCTTAATTATTACTAAATCTAGATGTCAACATAGGATTGTTGGCCGTGGAATTTGAGTCTCTTTCTGTCATTCTTTTTACAAGTGAGGCTGTCGGAGCTCGACTCCCGTAGCCTCATCCGGTCCCACACCAATTCTTTGCCCATTCACATGTGCTCACAGCTGCACTTACTTTTTTTACGTAAATATCATCAAATAAAGTTTCCCATTTGGTGATCAACAATTAAGTCTTATTTATTCTCCATAAATATTAAGCGCAAAAGTCCCGGGTGCTATTTCTCCAGAAAAAAATCATAAAATTGTAATTGATCAAGACAAACACCCATCATTCCCCGACTTAGTCCACTTAATTGGTCAGTAAAAAATTAATTTCCTTTTTTATTTTCTTTCCGAGAGATATCATTAATAAATCTCACTTCAGAAATCTTTTTTGTTTTTTACCGAAATTTCTTTACTTTTATTAGTGAATCTTTTTGTTTATTACCAAAATGTATTACGTGTGTATACTAGTATATAATCTTTTTGTTTATTACCAAAATGTATTAAGTGTGTGTATACTAGTATATACTTAGGCTTCACTTGTTATTCATGGTAAGACATAATGAGATAGATAAATCGAGATTAATTTTAAGATAAAAATTTATTGTAGTAGCAAAATACAGTTTTTTTATATTGTTATTTGGCAGGTAAAATAAAAATAAAAATAAAAACAAAAATAAATATAAAAATAAATATGATGTTTGATTGATTATATTATATTATAGATAAAATATAAAGTTATATTTTTATCCTTATTAAAGATATAAATATATTTATCTATTTGATATAATAAATTATTTAATTAAAAGACAAGTTTAGCTAAATTAGAGATTTATTAATTAAGATATATTTATCTAAATTAATTAATCAACAACTAAGTTGTTAATCAAGATTAAAATTTATTAATTATTTGTATAAGTTTATCAAATTAATAGATTAAGATTAATTTACTATTTTTGATAAAAATGAATTATTTAGTCATTAATGGTAGAATGACTAATTTGATTAAATTAATGATTAATTATACTAAATTAATTGTAATGATTTCTTAATGGGGTCGGGAAAAAAACCGCCCATAGATAAAGTTCAGGCGCTACCGCCATCCGTCACCGCCACCTCCGAGAAGAAATTGAAACCCAACCCAAAAACACAGAAATCCAACCCAAAAGACATGCCAAAATCAAACCAAAAATATGAACCAAACAATCGAAATCGAACAGACAAATCCAACTGAAAGAAAAAATTGAAACCCAATCGAAATGGAACGGACAAACCAGAAAATCAAACAACTATTTTGGAAACCAATCGAGTAAAAACGTCGGCTCAGATTTTCTCAACGAAATCATCATAGCCTCACACCAATTTTAGAAACCTAATCGAAACCAAATGAACGGACAAACCAATTGAAATCGAGCGGACAAACCTAATCGAAATCGAAACCCAGATCTCAGATTTTCTCAACAAAATCATCACAGCCTCACACCATCGACGTTAGATCGGAAGAGACAACGTCTGTGAAGTGATGGCAGTTGTGGAGTGAAGGGAATAGACAACGGACATGGTGCGACGGCAACCACTACCGCTGGTCGCCACCACCGGGAGAGAGAAAGAATGAGAGAGAGATAGAGATAGATAGAGTTGCAGGGATAGAGCTGACGAGTCATAAGGACATAGGGGAGGAGAGAGTTGTATGGTACAAAGAGAGAGTCGCAGGGACATGGAGAGGATGAGGGGCATAAAGGCAGAATTTGAGGCAAAAAGTGGGCTATTTGACCAAACGGTCCAATAATAAATGTGGCATCAGCAGTGGAAAATGAGCATTAATTGAGCGCACTGAGACAAGTTAACTGGGGCCCGACGGGCTGAGATAAAATCTAATATTGGCTACCAAACATTAAATTAACATTGTTAGGCCAAGATTATTTATCTGATCTTGAGCTAATCTTATGTATGATATATGGCTTTAATCTTTGTGTTTTCAGGTGCCTTTAAACTCGATTGGCGTGCCCAAATTGCGGCCCGTGAGTTTGGTATTTCGGGGTGCCCAGATAACTGTGTCGAGCACCTGTTTGCTTTATCGGGTCCCAAATGAGGTTCGGGGGAGCGATGCAGTGCATTGCTTCACGTTCAGGGACTCCGAGCTATTCAGCACCGAGGCGTACATCATCATTTGGGGTGGGTCGGTACGGTATACCGTACCGAAACTGCCATAGCGTATACCGTACCGTAAATGCTGGTATGAGTAAATACCATATCATTACCTTACCGAATTTTTCAGTATACCTAAATTTCGGTATGCGAAAATTTCAATACTGTTACTAGGGATGTCAATCGGGCCAACCCGTTCGGGTTCGGGCAAACCCGCTCGGGTTGTCGGGCTATTCGGGTTGCAAATTTTGTCGGGTCAGAAATTTACAACCCTAACCCTTCGGGTTTCGGGCTAACCCGTCGGGCCAATCGGGTTCAAAAAAATTTATGAATTTTTTTAATTAA
>JAYDZE010378363.1:0-17234 GCA_034509125.1 Monilaria moniliformis
ATATATATATTGAATATTAGATTTACATTTATATATGTATTACAATAATTACTATCATAGTATCATTTTATTTTTGAAAGATTCACTTAAGTTAATAACATCATATTATCTATTTGTGCGAGGTATATTTGGTTGTTAGATTGTATTCAAAAGTACTATTCAATAACATATTATATTATATACATGTATTTATATAAGGATGCAGTATAAGTTTTAACAAAAGTGGTTGATTGTATTGGAAGGAGAAAAAGATTTCAACTTAAGAGCAATTTTTATTTATAATTAAAACGGTGGATCATATGATAAAAAAATTGACATATTAAAAGCAATATATTATGAAGTAATTTCTTTGAATGAAAATGAATACTTTTACGAACATACAAAAATTTAGAAAAATAACTATTTTTTCTTTTTTGAAAGAAAGGCTATTTCATTAAACGTCAAGATGGACAATGTCTATCAACCAAGTTGGAAATTCTTCCCTCCAAACAATCTTAGAGGTAAGAGTTGCCGCAAACTGAGCGATGCTGTAGGCTACGCGATTTGCAGACCGATACATGTGAAAACACCTAATAAGAGATTCTTTCTCGCCACTTGTAAGATATTGGCTATGTCATCTGGTAGAAAGTCTTCATCTTTGCTCTCCTCCGCCATTATTTTAGCTGCTAAGATGGAGTCAGTGTAGAGCTTAATAGGTTGAAAATTTTGTTCTATACAAAACACAATTCCATCCACGATGGCGAGGGCCTCAGCTGTCATCACGTTTGATCTTAGTGGTTTCCGCTCCGACATGGCTGCCATAAGGTTACCGTTCCAGTCCCTGATGACGACACCCACCCCGAAGAGTCCTGCTTCCTTGTTGTATAGAACGTCCACATCGACACGATATATACCGTTTGATGGCCGGATCCAACTCCTGTCGCCACACTTCAGATATATTTCTGCATTCCACTGAAAGTCTTCCCCGCCTTGAGGTGAGCGTCCCTCATGGCTTTGCATTCTGCTTCAGTCGGTGGGATGTTAGCCGGTTGGTCGTCATGTAGTTGCCGACAAATGTAACGCCAAACCTGCCACACCATCAAGCACCAAACTTCATAGTCTTCATCACCACAATGCTCACGTATAGCAGCAGCTATATCTCCAGCTCCCACGGAGTCACCTTTGCATGTAAAAACCTTAAATTTGCTGTGTTTCCAGATTTTTCGAACGCTCGGGCATGCAAACAGCGTGTGTGATGTTGATCCCCACATGTCCTTACATAGATGGAAAATGCCATCCGAGGGGACATGATGAGATTTAAGGTTGCCATGGACTGGGATGAGGTCCGTAAATACCCTCCAAAGGAAGATTTTTGCTTTCGGAAAAATTGAAGTTTGCCACACATGTCTATTCCACCATTTCTTTGTATTTGTACTCGTGTGTGCATGAGCAGCGTACAGGTTTTTCTGAAGGAGGTACGCTGATTTAACCGTGAACACACCCTTCTCTTCGAGAGCCCACCATCTTTCGTCGCGCTTCGATTTCTCCCCTATCGGAGTTTGCAGGATAGCACTAACTTCAAAAGGGAGAAACCGGTCCCTCAGTTTCTGGACGTTCCATCGGCCATCCTGGTCGATTAGCTCCTTGACTGTCTCAACGTTATTTAGAATAGCACCTCGATCTTTAACCCGACCATCCATTGTTCCGGTCACCCAACTATCTTTGAATAGACTGATATTACTTCCATCGCCCACTCTCCATCGGAGACCCCGTTCCACCAACTTACTACACCCTATTATAGAGCGCCAAACATACGAACATCGCGGCCGCGCTTTGGCCTGAAGGATATCTATATCCGGGCAGTACCTGGCTTTGAAAATGCGCGCAACAAGGGATTGAGGAAAATGAACCATCCTCCATAGCTGTTTGGCCAAGAGAGCTTGGTTGAAGGCTCTGATATCTCTAAAACCTAATCCTCCCTGGGCTTTCGGTTTGCAGAGTGTCTTCCACTTCATCCAATGCAATCTTCGTTTCTTCTCCTTATCCCCCCACCGGAACTCTGCGCACATTTTATGTATGTCGTCACATATTCCATCCGGGATTTTGAAGCACTGCATGGTATATGTAGGTATTGCTTGCAGGACTGCCTTTATCATAATCTCATTGCCTCCCGCCGAAAACTCTTTTTGACTCCAGCTCATAATTTTCTTCTTGATACGATCTTTAATGTAGTCAAAGTGAACACGCTTTTGTCTCCCCGCAAACTTCGGCATTCCTAAATAGCGTGGGTTGTCGTTACGGGCTTTAATCTCCAAAGTATCTCTAATCTCTTTTTCCTTTGATTCTGAGGTGTTGGGACTAAAGAATATAGATGACTTCTCGGCATTAACTAGCTGCCCCGATGCCTTCTCATACTGTAGCAACACCTTTTTAATTTCGGCCGCATCCCGCACTTCCGCTTTAAAGAAGAGAATACTATCGTCCGCGAAAAAAGATGGGTAATGCTTTCTTTCCCCTTAACTATAGGTACCCCTCGGATCCTTTTATTCTGTTCCACTTTGTGGAAAAGCGAGGATAGCCCTTGGGCACAGAGAACAGACAAGAAAGGCGATATGGGGTCGCCTTGCCGAATTCCCCTCGTTGGATGGATATCACCGTAGACTCGCCTATTAAGAGTGAAGGATGTTTTCACCGTACTCACACATTGCATAATAAGCTTACAGAAGTGATCAGGGAACTCCATCTTCCTCATAACTGCCTCCAAAAAGGTCCATTCAACTCGGTCGTAGGCTTTACTCATATCTAATTTGGTCGCTGCATAGCCAAACTTACCTTTTCTCCGACTCTTTAGCCAATGTTGACATTCGAAGCTGAGCAACACATTGTCTGTGATCATCCTCCCCTTGATGAAAACACTTTGATTTTCGTCGATCACGCTACCCAGAACGTGTTTTAGACGGTTGGCTAAGACCTTGGCAACGATTTTATACATGGTGTTACATAGGCTAATCGGACGAAACTCAGCTACCCTTTTCGGTTTTGATGTCTTTGGAATGAGGCATAGATGCTTCTCGTTCCATCGGCCTATATCTCCATTCGCATTCAATACCTCCAACACCTCCTTGGTGATATCTTCTTCGATAGCCGGCCAAAATCTTTGGAAAAAACTTGCATTCAAACCATTTGGTCCTGGTGATTTTGTCGGATGCATTTCGAATAAGGCCATTTTAACCTCCTTCTCCTCAAAAGGCCGATTCAGAATATCCTTATCGTTAGCTGAGAGCCGCTGGTCAATTGATGCCATCACCTCAGCTATGTTTTGGTTGTCCGGATCGTTTGATCGAAAAAATTGTTGGAAGTAGTTCTTTATAAGCTCCGCTTTTTCCATTTCTGCTTTCCTCTCCGTTTCCTCGTCATCCAACAGTGCCGTTATTGCATTATTTTTCCGTCGTTTCGACGCTTGGAGATGAAAAAGTTTCGTGTTTCGATCTCCATTCGCCAGCCAATTTAGTTTAGCACGTTGTTGCCAGTGGATGGCCTCCATTTCTACTGCCTCTTCAATCTTCTTTGTTAACTCTCGCAGTTCGTGTGGTGTGCTTTTACCATCTGTCCGTCGCATCAACCTCAGTCTATGTTCGCGCATCTGCTCAATCTCCTTTGTTTTAGTTTTTCCTCTCTCGTTTGCCCACTTTCTGAGGAAAGATCTGCATCCCGCTAGCTTGGTTGCTAGGTTCCTTTCACCTCGTAGGGCAGTCCACTCACATAGGAAGTCCGGGATGAAGTCTTTGTTCATGAACCATTTATCTTCAAAGTAGAAACGTCATTTGCCTTTGAACACACTTTTAGTACTCTCCGGTCCAAAATTGCACAGAATAGGTCTATGATCGGATCAGTAGAAGTCCAAATTTGTAGTAGTTGTGTGTTCGAACTTCCTATGCCATAAACCATTTACCAAAAACCTATCCAGACGGGCATATATCGGATCTTCCGCTCTATTATTAAACCAAGTATAGCTTTTGTCGGGATCCTTCGTTTCATTTAGCCGGCCGGCAATAAATAGCTGCTTCCCGAAAGCTAGACATTCGTGCGAGAGGGCGTACTCGACCACCTCTCTTTTCCTTTTCCTCCATTATTTCGTTAATATCTCCTCCGACCATCCATGCTTCATCTACGCCATACTCAATGTCTGATAATTTCCGGAGCAACTCCCATGTGAATTTCCGCCGTTCCGTCATCGGATTTCCATAAATGCCCGTAAAACGCCATCGTCCCATATCCCCATCAACAAGACAATCAATATGCCCAACCGAATAAGATTTGATTAGAACATCGACCGCATCAGTCCACATAAGGATGGGTCCTCCTTTCTTTCCTTGCGCGTCTACACAGAACAAGTCTCTCAGTCCTAAAGTCGACCTCCACCATGAACACTTTCCTGTTACGAGCCTAGTCTCACTGAGAAAGACTAAGCTCGGGGTAGTCTTTGCGAGCAATTGTCGCAGTTGAAAGAACACACGCGTACTACCCATTCCACGTGCGTTCCAAACTAGGCACTTTATTGTGATCGGCGGGGCTGCCTCGCAGCCTCCGCCGTTGAATGTGTTGTTGTAACTATCATAACTTCCAAGCAGATGTGCTTGTTGTGGCGAGCGGCTTCTTCTTCCACTGTGCGATCCGCCCCCCTTTTCTCTCCCGTCTTCCCCATATCTTCACTCATGTGCTCGCTTGTCACCATGTGCTGTCCGCTTGACGCTAACCTTGCCAGCCGCTTCCATCTTTTTTTGTTTCATGTTTTCGTGGTCGACGTGTGAGCTGGGTACATTGGGGCTTCCTGCTTTCTCTCCCTACTTTCTGCCACTACGAGCTGTTGTACTTCTTCAAGCTCACCTCCATCATTCCCTTGCGGAGTCTTATGCTGCCACCGTTCGCCCAGCAACATAGAGTTTGCCGGACTGTTCCTCCCTTCGTTTCTCGCAATCTGTAGGTTAGGAGATTGATCACCTTCCTCCGTTCTTTGTGGTATCTCTTCCCTTCTTTTGCTACCTCCATTGCTAGATCCCGACGATGTTGACTCCCACGACATCCCGCTTGGATTGTTTTCTCGTCTTGAGCGTTGCATCTCTGTTGTTCGTACAGCCTTCAGCCAAGGACCAAAAGATTTTTTTGTAGTATCAACGTCGCTATCCTGACAGTGGCGTGCATTGTGTCCTACTCTCCCACACGCTGAGCAAACCTCGGGGAGTCTTTCATAGCGTATCAGAACGGTTTGAGAGGATCCCGTCCTACCATCAGTTACTCGGACGCATCTTTGGAGTGGTTTATCGATCTCTCTCGTAACCCTAATTCGCGCATACTGACCCAGGCAGTTTCCCCCGGCTCCCGTATCGATTTCTTCAACTGTTCCCACTGCTTCTCCTATTTTCCGGACGGATGCGGGGTTCATACACACTAGGGGCATGTTATGGCACTGAATCCACATAGTGAATTCTGTGAACTGGACATCAGTTGCTTTCTGAGTCCTTTCGGTTCTTTGAAGAGTAAGAGGTTGTCGAAAAAATGCCATGGGCCATCGTGTAAAGCATGGCTTCGGTCTCTTTGGTTCGTGAATAGGATGGCGAATATGTTATCACACACTATTTCAATGTCCGTGTCGCCTCTCGTCTGCAGTATCCGTGGGAGATGCATTCTCAGCGTTTCCCGGTTCACTATTCTGGTTCCAAAAAATTTCCGACCACCAGTTTTTTTGCATTAAAGGCTGGCGCGGTCCTTTGTTTTTCCGTGGTTTGTTCGTTTATCGTAACCACCGCTGTACTTGCTTCCTTTTCCAGATCTAACTCCTCCACCAATCGACTTATCTCGTCCGGATCCATTACGAAATCAACACTGTTCGGACGTAACTAGTAATACTATATTTTATCAACACTGTTCGGACGTAACTTGATACTCCGATTCATAAAAATTTATACAATTTAACAGCGTTTAATTTAACAAACAAACAAGTAAAACAAATTGCCAGAAACACTCACTAAATCGTCAAAATTACTGTAGAAGGCAACTCCAATAATGGAATAGGAAGATATCTTTAAGTGGTATTCTTCATTTTTATGAGGCATTTTATTTTGAGTTATAGATATATTAATAAAATATATGATTGGCTATTTAAGTAATAAGATGATTAAATAAGGTTAAAATAATTCATCAAAATAAACAGTAAATTAGCTTATATTGATTCTATCAAATCTATCTTATTACTAAAAATAAATGTCCAATATCCAATTTTCTTATTTTACCCTCTCAACTTAAAAAAAGAATAAAATTAAATAATAACAAAAAAAATGTTATGTGGGCCAATCCGATAGTAGCAGTAAGTTTAAGATTTTGCTCATGGATATGGATCATGTCGTCTTCAATTTGTTTTTGAATTACTAGTATTACCCGTATGGCCGTATCGTATACAATAGGTATGTCGGATTAGCCTGAAATTTTCGAACTAACCCGAATAGCCTGCTAAATTTATAGGTTTTGGGTTGAGAATTTCTAACTTGGTAAAATTTCAGTTTGATTAGTCCGTACTCGATTATCCCGCAACTCAAGTAGCGCTGACCCGATAGGTTAGCTCTAGGTGCAACTATTACCTATTCTTCCAGCTTGTTTGACGATGGTTTGACATTTTAACGATAATTTTGATAAAATGAATAACTACACAAAAATAAAATAAAATTAACCTTTCAATCTATATCTAACATATATATACATCATATTTTTACTAATATAATATAATAATAATAATTAATAAAAGAATTGGAAAATTCAAGTTTATTATAAGAAATATTTTGAATTTTAAAACATACATGAAAATTTACCGAAATTTGTTTATATTTCATTTTAATTTTACAAATCTTAAATTAGATTTTTTAACATATTAAGATCCACCATAATTTATTCTTATATGTTACTCCCTCCGTCCCAATTCAGATGACCCATTTGGGTTTCAACTCGGTATTTTAGGAGCTTTTAATTAGGAAGTTTAAGTGGAGAGAGAATGAGTTGGTGGATGTAGGGCTGAGCATTCGGATTTCGGTTCGGATTTTTGCCTAATCCGAACCGATCCGAAAATCCGAAATTTTCTAAAAATGAAATCCGAACCGAACCGAATTATCCGAAAATCCGAAATCCGATCCGAACCGAAAATCCGAAATTGCATAAAAAATCCAAAAAACCTAACAAAAATCCGAAAATCTGAAAATCCGAAACTCGAAAATCTGAAAATTATAAAATATTTTTTCTAAATTAATACCATAAGGTTGGTAGTATATAAAACATCATGTTTTAATTCGGATTTATTTGGTTTTTAATATATCCGATCCGATCCGAAAATCCGAAATTTGCCAAAAATGTAATCCGAACCGAACCGAAAATTCGAAAAATCTGAACTAAATTTTAAATTTCGGTTTGGTTCGGATCAGATATTCGGATTTCGGATATTTTGCTCACCCCTATACATACATAGCTGTTTTCAGAAAAAATAGAAACGATTTACAAAACCAGAGCAACTTGAAACTATTTTGTTATTTAAACATCATGGTTCGAATCACGTGAACAAGTGTTGTCCTGATGCATCCTCAAACGGTGTTACAGCTAATTAACCAAAATAATATGCAACTAAACATTTTAGAGTTATTAAGCATCAAGTAGGGCCGTTTCTTGACGTTATGAAATTAAGTTTGTTTAAGAGAGAAAGAGAAAAATACAGAAAGTCTATTTTCATGAAGATAAAATGCATATACAAATCAAATCCAATCAAATCAAATTCCACTTTTTTAATCCACCACTCTTTAATATTCTAATCCAATCCAATTATTAATTTAGTCAAATTTCAATAATTGTTGACCGTTAGTTACGTAGCTTACCTCCAATTATTTGATATTCAGCACCCCAAAAATCTGATCAATGACTTTTTTTTTTAAATCACAAAACCACACTCTAACTTGAAATTTATCCAACTGACACCTTATCTCCGAAGCATTCACTCACTCACTCTATCCAAAAATGTATTCCTTGTATTAAGCGGGCAATGCATTCTGCCCCACATGCAAGCAAAGTGTCACCCCATATCTCTATCTCTCATGAAATTTGAGGTGGAAACTTGCCACCCTACTCATACACACCCCCCACCCCTATTCCAGTTGAAAATTACCTGACCGACAGATTTAATCTTCAACCGTGTTTAGATTGTTATTTGTTCAGTCAATCTTGAAGCACTCTTTCATTGTTCACTTCTTACCCTTTTCAGCTCACATGATTGGTTCAAGATTTCTTGTCCTGTTACAGTGATGCTGGAAATTATCACGTGATTTTTATAGCAAATTGATTATTTTATCTATTAATTTCGAAGTTCTGTTGTTGAACTAATCTGGGAGTTTTGTCTATCTGGGAATATACATCTAACAAAGGTTGTTGGAGTGAGTTTAGAGATCTGGTTCTTTTGGGCCTTTTTCATTTTTGTCTTCTTTTTCTGGTGTTTGGAAAAATGGGGAGTTCAGAAGAGAGAGTTGTGGCCGTGATCATGGTGGGTGGCCCAACTAAAGGTATCATCTTTTCATTGTCTTTCTTGCTTAATGCTGCTATTTTTGTCTAATAATCATTGATCAGCAATGTTTGATTCTTGTATAATTGTGATTTGATTATGCTTTTAGTGTCCATGTTATTGATTCTGTGAGTTTGTTAGAAGAGAAAGTTGAGATTTTTGGGCAGTAATGAGAACGTTGTTGATGGTTTTGGAAATGCAGGGACCAGATTTAGGCCATTATCACTTAATACTCCAAAGCCCCTATTCCCATTGGCTGGACAGCCAATGGTTAATCACCCTATATCTGCTTGTAAAAGGGTATGCTTAAATGCGTGTTGGCGTATTGTTCACTTCATCATTTTATAGTTGATTATGATTTGTGGTATTGATGAAGTTGAGAGTATGTGAAAATGAAACAATGCAAAAGAATTGTGTTAGCTTCTTCATGATTGTGAAGGTGAGAGGTTGACTAACTCCTTTAGTGTATGTTGCTCGTGTTAGATACCGAATCTAGCTCAGATCTACCTTATTGGTTTCTATGAGGAGCGTGAATTTGCATTGTTTGTCTCTTCAATATCCAATGAGCTCAGAGTTCCTGTCAGGTACTTCGACTGGTATATGAGTTCATCTCTTTTTCTCATTTCCAAAGGTTAGATTGTGACCTTTTTGCTGTGTTGAAATTTCATAGATACTTGAAAGAGGACAAACCACATGGTTCAGCAGGCGGACTTTATAACTTCAGGGATCAAATCATGGAAGAGTGTCCGGTTGCTATTCTAACTCCATTCTCATTTTGCTTACTTTTTGATAAGAAGAAACCTCATTATGGCTAATGAGTAGATAACATACACTTACTTTTGACTTATACACTTTTGAATGTTTCTTGGCAATATTGTTGATAGAGGTGTATTCAACCTTGCAGTCTCACATCTTTTTGCTGAATTGTGATGTTTGCTGCAGTTTTCCTCTTGCAGAGATGCTAGGTAATTCTCACTTTGTTGCTTGTTAAACTTAGCTATTTATCTGGTGCATCACAGGCCTGAAATCACCTAAGTATATAGCATACATTTGATGGTGTTACTTTTTTGATTGTGTATTGAAATTTTGGTTGATTGTACAGAGGCCCACACAAGCTATGGTGGGATGGGAACCATTTTGGTGATCAAGGTCGGTACCTCTAATTTCCTTCGCGGCCAATAGTTAACAAATCTTCATCATTCTTGACTGCAAATTCACTATACAATAGAGGCTGATGCTTTCCCTTTGTCTTCTGCAGGTTTCTCCAGAGTCAGCAAGCCAGTTTGGGGAACTTGTAGCTGATCCCGTTACAAATGAATTGTTGCATTACACAGAGAAGCCTGAAACTTTTGTACGTATGATTTCTAAGATCGACTTAGTGTCTGCTTAAATTTTGCTAATGCCTTTGATGTGTGCTCGGTCACATCATAACTTTCCCAACTATGTGTTTAAAAGGTGAGTGACCGTATCAACTGTGGTGTGTATATATTTACCCCTGACATATTTATGGCCATTCAAGGCGTGTCCTCCCAAAGAAAAGACCGAGGTAAGTCATACCCTGCCTTCTTTGTTATAATGGGATTGTACACCTACTTTGGTTTCTTGAGTTGAATCAGCTGCAAATCTGATGCAATTTACTAGTGGCAGTTGTGAATTTGACTTGGTTAACTTTGCTGCTCTCGAAATGTTTTATATATGTAAATATAAACGTTGAAGTATGCAAAGACAAGTCTGAAATATCTGAAATCTTAGTATTTCTAATCTTAAGGAATTATTTACTGATTTATAATGTAGATCACTCGTGCACTTTTGAAATCTTATTTTCATCTTCTTGCATGTAGCATTGAACTAGTATAACGAAGTGTATGTCCATTGTTTTATTTAATTTGGTCGTTCTTCATATTTTCAGCTACCCTAAGGCGTGTATCCAGTTTTGAAGCACTTCAACCAGCAAACAGGTAGAATATTTGTAATACGCAGCTAGTTGAAACAGTCTACATTTACGCAATATTATTGTGAATCTTTTCGTGGAAAAATGCTTACATTGTTTGGCTAGAGAATCTGTTGATCTTCGTTTCTGATGGCCGATTCATAATAGGAGTCTGCCGTCAGACTTTGTAAGACTAGATCAGGACATTCTATCACCACTTGCTGGAAAAAAGCAGTTTTATGTGCACGAAACCACAGATTACTGGGAACAAATCAAAACTCCCGGGTGAGCTAAAGATGTATATTTACTTCTTCCTCTTCCACGACTCTTGTGCCTTTGGATCCTATCTCACGTGACATGGTGTCGTGCAGAATGTCCCTGAAATGCTCGGGGTTGTATCTCGCCCAGTTTAGGTGCACCTCACCACATCTCTTGGCTAGTGGAGACGGCACGAAGAATGCTGCAATTTCTGGCGACGTATACATCCATCCATCAGCAAAAGTCCATCCAACTGCTAAGGTAGGCTGCAATTAATACAGTGTTATGTGTGAAATTTATATGCATACTCTCTCGTTTCTGATTCAGTGTTCTCTGATGTGAAACAGATCGGACCCAATGCTTCAATCTCAGCTAATGCTAGGATCGGAGCCGGTGTGAGGCTTGTCAACTGCATTATTCTTGATGATGTCGAAATCAAGGTACTAATCACTCAAATTTCGCAATGAAATCTGTATCTCTGAGTATTTAAACTCATTTATCCTATTGATTATCAGGAAAATGCAGTGGTGATTCATGCAATTGTTGGATGGAAATCTTCCATCGGAAGGTGGTCAAGAGTCCAGGTATGCCTAAAAATTTATTCAACATTTTTCTCAGCAATATGCAGCCTAGCTCTGCTGTTACTTTCAACATCTACCTCTTTTATCATATTTCATTTGCGTTAGCCGCGTTGAAGAGGCCATTCACGTCTCTTGCTCCATGCAGCAGGTTTATAACATTTATCTTACATTTTGCAGGCCTCAGGTGACCATAACGCGAAGCTTGGGGTCACCATTCTAGGTACTTTTTCACCTTTCGTATTTCTTCGTTGAAAGGGCTTTTCTCCTCTCCTTTTTCATCCATAGCTTATGAACAAGTTGTTGAAACAGGTGAATCGGTGACAGTGGAAGATGAAGTTGTGGTGATCAACAGCATTGTTCTTCCAAACAAGACTATGAATGTCAGTGTTCAGGAGGAAATTATACTGTGAGATCTTCTGCCAAGTGTTCATGTATCTAATTATGTGATATATTGTTACATTTTCAAATTTTACATGCTTGAATATCCTTTTCTTTTCAATTATGGCGCAAAGTTATTTAATGCTGGACGATAGGGAAAATGTTCTTCAACAAAAGATGGAATTTATTAAAAAGTTAATGATAGTAGTAAAAGCTGACTCATAAAACATCAAAACAAAGTATTTATAAACCTAAGACGAAATATACGTTGAAAATGAATTAAAATCCTGAAAGAAATATAATTTCGAAAATGAACTATAATATTAGAACAGCTGAGAAAAGCCCGGAATGATGGAATTTGGGCTTAGAAGCACATGTATCACAACAAAATTGAGTCTTGCTCGTCCCGCCATTCTTGCTTTAAAAAACATCATACAATAGTGATTCCGAGCTCGACTCCAAAAATTATGTCTGTTTCGGATCCCATGGATGACCACCAACATTTGCTCTCAAATATGCATCAACTACTCATTCCACGTCATTATTGAACATTACAAGTAAGAATGTAAAACATCCCAAATTAGAAATGCCAACATTAACGTCTGAATATCACAACATGAGTTGCAAGGCAGCAAGATCCATGAGCTTACTCAGGTACATCATTAATCTTCAATCAAAGACCATTACATCATACACATTGTACAGAGCCAAGAAAAGATAGACAATCTCTGACAGACAAATGAGTGACCACATCTATGGAACATAGAAACCATGTTACGATCGGTCCAAGAAGGCAATTAGTTCTCCTGTGGATCAGCGAAGAAGCTGTTGATGGACGGCATGATCTCAGGCCGCTTGTTACGAACAAATTTCCTGAGAGCATGCTCCGAGTACTTCTGCCCCTCCTCGAAATTCTCCAACACTCCGGCAGCCCTGCCTTGCTATTTCACCCTATTACAATCACCAAAGGTTTTAGGTAACAAAATCCAATCAGGATATCACCATTTGTTTGATGATTGATCTATTTGAACAAGAAAAAATGATGAACAAGATGTTTCCCTCAACTTGACCGGACTTTTGGGTGAATTCCTTCAATGCAGTTACACTATAAACACAATAAGAATTCTCAGATATTCAAGTTGGAGCACTGGTGATATGATCTTTTGTCCTTTAATTACTAAAGATGTAGATGACAATCAAGAAATTGCAAGAACCATGAGCCTCAATCTTGATAAAATCCAAAGAAAATTATTCAAGTAAACACACCAATGATAACAGAGTTGGCATTGCGTTTGAAACATGTTGAATTTTCATAATTATTGTTTTCAACAAGCAATCAAAAGACAGAAGCAAGGATACTACATCTTGATCAATTAATTGACTCTCGAGGCCAAATTCGTGTTCTTGAGTCCAAACTGCATGAAGAAAGCAACCGCAGTTTCTTTCTAAATCTCCCACTTAATTGAAGTTCCAAAATTAAGTCTCATATATATCCAAGCGTAATAAATAATATTTCTTCTCCCACAGTCATACACCATGACTTTCAATCACTACCAAGTCCAAGAAAGAACGGGTTAATTTATTCCAAACAAACAAAGAAGTTCAGTTTCCTCTTGGGTTAATTGCGAATACAATCTCAAACTTTCCATTTTGTAGCAAATTCGTCTCTCCTAAATTATTGAACAAATTTGAAGCTGAGATTTAGACACCGATACAACATCCAAACTAAGGACGAATTTGCTACGGATCGAAAGGCTTTGACATAATGACATTTGCAACGCTTAAAAAGTTGGGATTAATTTGCAAAAACGCTGATAAGTTAGATTTAATTTGCAATTAACCATTTCCTCTTCAAACAACTTCATCGGAGATTTGCTCTTCCATAATCTTCCTCACATATACATGCACGGAAATATATATCTGCAGAATATATATTTTGTAGAGAGAGAGAAAGTACCGAACTTCAGGGTTGATGCAGATGTTGCGGACCAGCTGGAAGCTGCAGATGCCCACAGCAATCCCCATAGCTGCAAACAGTGGATACACCTACCCATACACATATGACATATACATGCAAATCCCCCTTAAATTTTACACCAGAGTAAAACTTTTACAGTAAATCAATTCAAAACAGCTAAGAAATAATGAATCTTGACATACCTCGGGTCTGATCCAGCGGCTGCCACCCATTTTCAAGTTTTTTTTCCTTGAATTTCAAGAGCGACTGGCTAGGGGAAGAAGAAAAAGAAGAAATAGGATTTTGTTGTGCTACTCTATTAACTTAGAAGTTTCTAGAATGCATTGCGCCCTTATAATAATTATTGTTTTTAAATGAATGTTAACTATTGCAGTATAGTTGATCTTGTAGTATTATTGCAGAATAGATAAGGTGTCTTGTTATTGGAGAAGACAAAAGCTGATTGGTTTGTTGGTTGGTGCAGTGTGTAAAATATGGGCCCCTTCGGACTTTGATGCCTGTCGGCTGCCAGCAATGATAGTGATTTAATCTGTGGTTTATCTTTAAACCTTCTTTTTAATAGTATAATCATAATTAATTGTTCTTATCCATTTGTCCATTCTTCCATTAGTCCTATTGGAATCTTGATTATGCTGTCAATAATAATAATAATAATACTTCTATTTAAAAAACCAAATTCTGCATCTTTTTAAATTTTATCGATTTACATTTCAAAGATATGTTAACTATGGATTTTCAAAAATACCTTTAGGGTGCACTCAACCGCGGCTCTCGAGGCGAGCCGCCCGCTAAGCCTGCACGTTGCCCGCTGTTGCAGGTCTCCGAGCTGCCAGCTCAAACCTTGGCAACGGCTCGCGAGCTGCAGTTAGCCACGACGCGCACTCGCCGCCCGCAGCGAATCACAACGCGAGTGCATGACACGCGCTCGACGCACGACTGTCTATTATATTAAGCTTTTTATATATATATATATATTAAATTAGTAATGACCGTTTTAAAATATTTAAAAAAAAATTGTAACGATCAAATTTGCAATGGCCAATTTTTTTTTTTTTGTTTTTTTTTTCTCTATAAATACCAATATCCACACATCCATACATCTTCTCTTTCACACCAAGTTTATCTCTTCTTCTTCATTTGCTCTTATTCCCACACATCATGTTTAATACTGCCAACCACAAAGTGATAATTCAACATTTGTTATCGCAAAAGATCGATCCATCCTTATTTGGGTACGATGCAAATGCTTTCGGTGGACATCAACCGGTGGCTTACGACTCTCCTTGTCTTGGGTAGTCTTCCCCACATCTCGACTCCATCAACATAATAGACGAGGGGGAGAGGTTCAGGGTCGAAGCCAGAATTGGATACTCCGCGGACGAGACGATGCGCATATTTGAAGTATATGTCAACACCAGTGAAGACGCAATCAAAGGCAACCAACAGAAGATGTCGTCGTTCTGAGCAAAGGTGGCCAATCGGTAAAAGGTGGTATGCCCTCAAGGCGCACCCGAAGGCACTGCTCGTATGGTTCGGGGACACTATGATAGAGTGAACCCCAAAATCTCCATATTCTACGGAATCTACAACTCCATCGAAAGGGAAAGAAGAAGCGGCTCAAGAGAGTCAGACATGTTGAAGGACGCACTATCCACATACTTGAACGAGAACAAGAAACCGTTCAAGTATCGTGGGAGAAAGTTCGCTTTTACGAGAAATGTGCGGGCAATGGGTCGGCCGGACCGAAGTGTACAAAGCACACGTCCGACGGGCAAGTTAGTACGAGCAGAGATGCCGAACCCGAGGCCGTTCCGAGTGAGGAGCCGAGTATAAACCAAACCATTGGCCAACAGGCGGCAAAACGCAAGGGAAATGGCAAGGTCACGTCCTCAATGACCATTGCATCGTCGTAGGATTTGAACTACATGAGAAGCACAATACAAAACACTACCCACGCCGCCTTGCTCAAATAAATTATTATTCGAACCCAACTCTGTCGACACGTCTAAAATGACGGAGGTACAAGTCGAGAACCACCACCTTATTCTTCTCGATTTGAAGCAACAATTGAGATTTATTTAGTTTTTATTTATGTACTTTAGTAGTTTGATTTATGTAATTTTACTGTTTTCAATGATGTAATTTAGGATTTTAATTTATGTAATTTAGGAGTTTAATTCATGTAATTTTATTACTTTCAATAATGTAATTTAGGTTTTTTATTAATGTAATTTTCAAAATTGATGCACATAATTTTAGAAGTTTAATTATATTATTCAAGTTAATTTGGTTTTATTTTATGAAATTGAAAATTATATAAATTATGAAATAATTAAAAAAATAAAAAATGAATAGTGTAAGAGAAAGTTAAGGCTCGGCCTATATTGCTGAGGGTAAAATTTTAAGAAAAAAATTATTATATAACTCATGAATAATGTAAGAGAAAGATGAGGGTTCGACCTCTGTTACGAATGCCCTTAACAATAAACAACACAGCTCCCTCTCCTTACTTGGCGAATTTCTTCTAATAGCACATCATATATCTTGTAAGCAGCCTACAATTTACTACAACTACTTCTTCATTTTTCTTCGATTATCAATTCAATTCGCAGAATAAAATAAATTAAAATGGCAATAATAAAATCATATAAACCCATGGAATGAAATCATAATTCATATTTCATACATTTTCTTATTCCAAATGAATAATATACAAATACAAGTGTATATGGAAAAAGAAACATGTTATGTTTATCAGCGCTGTAGTGAAAATTACACGTGATCAACTAGAAAATTATCAACTTGAAAACTATATAGCCTGAAAAAACCAAAAAAATTCACCTCCTCCTTGAACGCTTTTCTTGTCTCTCCCTCTAATCTACTACTCAACTGCCCAGTACTCACCCACATTTTTCTCTTTCTCCTTAATTGAAAGAGAGAGAGAGAGAAGAGAAAGGGGCATTTCTGAATAGTAAAGGCCCATCCAGCCTTTTATTCTTCTGCCCTCTCTTTATAATTCTACATGGGCCGAACTTTCAAACTTTGTAATATTCATTTTTTCTTTTAGTTTTTTTTTTAGATTGGCCAAAATAATGAATATTAATTTAAGAATAAAAATAAATTTACATAAATTGTATATATATAATGCCCCTAAATTTTGAATAGAATCGGACTGATTTTCTATTATTAATTTTATTGTGTCATGACTAATTGCCCCTACTACATATTTTTAGATATAACCAATATCACAATAAATTTTTATTTTTTTCATTTACACACTATTGGTTTAGGAATTGTTATCAACAATTAAATATGCACGTCACTTTTTTTAATTATGATTATGAATAAAAAATAAAAAATAATATATATCATTGTTTCAGCATATCACAATTAATTAATCTAAAAAAACAATTCAAATAAATTGGTCAGATAATTAGGACTAAATTTTTAAATAGTAATTTAAAATTTTATTTCAAAACCAACCTTGAATTTTAAATCTATCTTTTACAAATCATATATTAAATTAAGATTTTTGTCATGATT